>JANSTR010037452.1:0-13361 GCA_025434805.1 Antipathozoanthus remengesaui | reverse complement strand
TGATGTGAGTGTGGTGCTAATTACTACTCTAATGAGTTCAGTAGTGATGATCACTAGCTGATGTGAGTGTGGTGCTAATTACTACTCTAATGAGTTCAGTAGTGATGATCACTAGCTGATGTGAGTGTGGTGCTATTACTCTAGTGAGTTCAGTAGTGATGATCACTAGCGGATGTGAGCGTGGTGCCCAGTTACGCTGTATTTCTGCAACTAGTATAGAAGTGTAATAAATGCAAAGATAGGAGGTCAAGGGCAATAAGTGCCCCTCGTGCAAGTATTACTAATTTCAGTAGTCATCAGCAGATGAGCCTGGAGCCCCCAAAGCACCAATGAGTCCCTGCGCAGTGTTGAAAAGATTGATGGGTGAACTGCCGTCTGTAATGAGAGTCGACTTCAGACCAAGAGACTTGAGAAGTTTGACCTACAAGGAATTGAAACAAACTATCATCTAAACTATACACAAAAATATATCACAGATATAGCTGAAATGTAGTCCGGGGCTCAGACAAATGGAAAACTGAGAAAGACATTGCCAGACACACACACAGACTCTCACCCACAGACACAGACGGAAACACAAACATAGAAGCTGATTGGAACGGTGAAGCAGACGCAGAGTAACAAACAGAGAAGTACAGACAACTGACAGAGAGCGATAGACAACCAGACAGACATACAGGTAGGTATTGATATACATATAGATAGACAGACAGACATACAACGACACTGACCTGCATCTCGGGTCCTGAAGTTGCAATTGCTTGAATTGTATCAGCCCCGATCGCTGACACCATGTTCTGAAATTTATCTGTCTCAATATCTGCCATTCGCTTTGTCTTGATTATTTGAAGTTCGTTCTCCTCTTTTTGGTATTTCAGTTCAGCTTCCCTCTTTCTAGACAAGCGATCAAGATCAGATTCCTACACAGCACCAAGAGTAGATATTAGGTCGGTAATACTAGCGGGCCAAGACACCATATTAGGACCTAAGTAATAATTAAAACACCTAAAAGAACACTGGGATTAGACATTGGATGTGCTACTAACCAACCACAAACACCACATTAGGATTTAAGTCAATAATTAACGGTTTGATTTCACAAACCACACTGTACGAGGGCTTTCTTTTCGCATGGTTGTTTACCGATGAAAAGAGTTATAAAAGGAAACCCGTTGGAATGAACAATGAAATAACAACTTGTTTATTGTTTCTCAGCCAAACGTTCACAATTTGCACTTACAGCGGAATCAAACCACAGTGACAATCTCGTTCTTGACTGGCCATGAAACGCATTCCACAGATAATTTATTCCTGCAGCAGGTTTTTTGCTTGTTAAACTCAGTATTTCTTTAACAGACAAATAAAAAGGGATTGTAAACTATTCAAATTCTTAGAACAAATATGTATTTCTTCCTCTTACTGATATCCCTACGACAGGTCCGAGGCCATATTGATGTTCATAAGATCTTGGTTTTTTCCTCAACATTAAATAACAGTTAGTTATTCGCTTGGCCCTGCCCACTGAAGGGCTTGCAATTATAAAAACAGATACAGCCATTTTATATCTTTCAAAACTATTACATGTATTAAAAGCATCCAGCAACACATCTGGTTTTCTCAGCTCACCGCTTCAATCTTCATAGCCTCAGCTTTAAGCTTAGCCTGTTGTACATTCGCTTCTCCTTCAATCCTGGCCGCCTCTGCACGGGACTGGGCTTCGGCCTTTGCCTGACCAGTAGACTCCACTGCTGCACTCAAGGCTTGCAGCTCCAGAAGTTCCTTTCTCGCCCTCTCGGCCTCGGCTTCATCACTGATCTTCTGTCTCTCCAGGCGGCCTTTGGCTTCTTGCTCCAAACGTTCGGCCTCGTGTCTGGTGATTATCATTGAATGTTACTCGATGAGGCATTATTTACCAGAGCTAGGCTACCACGAGCAGAGCACAGATATATCCAATAAATCGACACAAGGAAGTTCATATAAGAATTAGTCTATACAGATAACGTATTTGCAATCTAGACTGATCCACTGCACTCTATTCTTTGAAAACAAGATGTCGCCGTTTTAAACGTATAATCAGTTGAGTAATTGCTCGCATTAGACTTTGCGTTAGTCCATTATAAGGATTTAAACAGCTTTAGTTACCTGAATCCATGCTCATTGGTAAAATAAAATATCTTATCTATGGTATACCAAATAATATATTGTTGTCCTTACAGCATGTTACAAATTTAGATTTGAGTGTGTTGTGTGTTTCTAAAAAGACGAAAATATGTTGAGCATAAATAGAAGTGTCGGGCATTAAATGGGACTTTCTTTTCACAAACGTGTACTTTAATATTCCAATCCTATGTGGACTATATCACCGCATGACTGAACAACCTATTCGATAGACAAGTTAATGATACAAATATAACGACTGATATAAATAACTGAAAGACAAATTCTGCATTAAAGGCTAGGATAATACTCGGTTCTACAGCCCAGACATGCATTAAATTCACCGACAGTTCTGTTCTTGGAGGGGTGATCAATAATTTACTCAACACGCCTGATTCTTAATAGTAGCAGTTTGTATAAGGAAGCTGAGCCGTGATACTCAGTGCTCCTTGATGGCTGAGCGTGTTACTGATTCATACCTTGCTGCCGCTTCTTGTGAGTTGGTGGTGATCTCGATTGCCAGCTGAACGGATTTCTGAAGGGAATCCCTTGTCCGCTGATCCACCGGCTCCACAGACTGGATGTCAATGCTAGTGATGTTTAAATTGTTGGCTGGGAAACTGAACTTGTTACGAATCTTTAGGTTCTCATCTAATCCAAACACAGACGTCCGAATGATTTTTGCAGAGTTCTACATGAGGGAAGTTTTAATTCCAACATTAGAATACTTCAAGGGCGCCCCATTATCAGCTAAGAGTTATGATCAGCCAACTACACTGAATCGTTTTAATGGCAACTGATAGCACACATTTTTGTTGTTAGGATCTGACTTAAACATTAAAGAAATGATGCATGCTTAGCGTGTGTCTATCGAGTATAGTAAACGGCTGCACGCGAAAAGGTTGGAGAAACAAAATCGTTTGAGTGCAAAGTGCACCGATGCCCAGCATGCTTCTTTACCTTTGTGAGTGCTCTCCCAACTCCCTAAGTGCATCCACGACTCGGTAGACGACAGCAATAGCATGGGCTATTTCTTTACAACATTGTCACTATATTCATTAAGAGGTCTTTTCGAACCGCTGTTCACCGAACAGATTGCTTTCCAGTAGTTCATATTTTCAGCTTAAAGATCGGTAACACCTCTCTCGTGTCTTGATCGTCACCTTCAATCAGCATTTCGTTTTCCACTTGCAGTAAACTATTTTTACCGAAACCACTTTTAAATTTTACTTTCTCGGCAGTTGCACGAGCGAGCATTTAATAGAGATACCCGTGCGCAATAGAAGCTACGTAGTTACGTAGCTTGATGGTCACTGTTGAAATATAAGAGGTCATCACCCAGCCAATCAGAAGTCAGGTAACATCTGCTCTATGTTCAAACTGCTATTTAATTGCCTGAAGCGCGAGAACAATATCAGTACGTTCCAATAATGATTAATTTCATTTCGTACTATAAAATTGAATGAGGGTTGGTGTTCATGGAGGTATGCTCTCCTCTATTACTTCTCTCTACTACTTGTCTATTCTTGTTTAGAGGAGGAACTGTTCCCCTTCACTCCCTACTTCCCTGGATCCATGAATCGTGCTTGGTAACACTGGTTCTTGTTCAATAACAGATATCTAAACAACAAAGGTCAAAGTCACAAGATATCCCTACCTTGTGGAAATCATCAAATGCGACCCCAGCAACTGCTCCGCGGATTCTTGATGCGATGGCTTTACAAGCATCCCCAACAAAATCTGGCACCGAGAACAACTTCGCTGCTTCAGCTGCGCTCTTATCTTTAACATCAAAATGCCTGAAATTAATCAAACAACACTGAACTGAACTCATAATTGATTGATTGATTAATTGACATACATATGCTTCACATGTTCAACCCCAAAGGAATGCTTAACTCAGTATTTTATCAATATTAAATAGTTGAGTAGCACCTTTGCATGCAATATTATAATGCTACTTAATCAGAGGGGTCAGAACTGACTCCCCCGTGACGCTGCAGATTGGCTTGCACCAGTTCCATAACATAATACTCGTTCTTCAATACTACTAAGACAAACAGATAAATTCAAGTTTGACAGTGCTCATGGACATAGTAGAGTAATGAGGCCCACCAGGGTCTCGAACACACGATCTAACAAATTAGAAATTCTAACCAGTGGACTACCACATCATCGGCATTGGATAACAGTTAATTATTCAGTGTTCACGACACCACTAGTATTGGATAACAGTTTATTTATATTGTTCACGTACTAGTTAACACTCTAACCAGCGGACTACAACAACATCAGCATTGGATAACAGTTAATTATTGTTCACACACCAGTTAACACTCTAACTAGTGGACTACTACATCATCGGCATTGGATAACAGTTAATTATTTAGTGTTCACGACACCACTAGTATTGGATAACAGTTTATTTATATTGTTCACGTACTAGTTAACACTCTAACCAGTGGACTACTACAACATCGGCATTGGATAACAGTTATAATTTATGTTGTTCACATACCAATTAACACTCTAACCAGCGGACTACAACATCAGCATTGGATAACAGTTAATTATTGTTCACACACCAGTTAACACTCTAACCAGTTGACTACTACATCATCGGCATTGGATAACAGTTAATTTTTGTTCACATACCAGTTAACACACTAACCAGTGGACTACTACATCACTGCCACTTGCATTGGATAGCAGTTAATTATTGTTCACGTACCAGTTATAGGAGAGTTGTAACGAGAGACGAGCGTGATCGGAAGTCTCCACAGTAATAATGTCAGTACAGAAGTCTGGTCCTAGCAATAGGCACAACGCCTTGATCACATTGGGCTTCTTGGGTTTTCCTCCAGAAATACTAAGCTGGGTAAACTGTTCATCAGGGCCTAACATCACCAGATCCGGGCCAAACATCACTCTGTTAACAAAAGTTTGCACGTCAATTTTCTTCATATTTGGCGATAAATATTCTGACTTACTTTCTCTGTTTTGCTTTACAAACGAGATAGAGTATTGATCAATCTCACATTGCGCGCCTATATTGCATGCGGTTTGACTGTTGTTTCTGTCAATTACATGTATAAACCTGTATAAACCAACAGCTTTTAAAGGAAACCTGCAGTGAAAATACATTACCGGCCAAGTTAAAGACCTTGCTGCACTGATTTGTTGTGTAAAATGTTAGGGCTGAAAACCGTCGCATAAACGATAACGGAGTAAAAACCTTTCGGTATTTTGCCAGTATTTGGTCGATGGATGAAGCCATCTTGAAGTTTGACGTCATTGCGCTCGGGACGGGATTTCACCCGTGCTTTAATGTGGCCTTTGCAGCTTGGCCTGAGCGAGTTGCACTCGTAATCACATTAAAATGGTGAATGGGAAACGTTTTTCTTTCGCTAGGCTGTGACTCCTTTCAGTTTCAAGCCGAAATATTCGACAGATAAAGATTGTTCTTTACAGGACGAGCGTGAAGCCCACGTAAGATCCCGTCCCGAGCACAGTAATGTCAAATTCAAGATGGCGGCTTCCATCAACAAATACCGAAAAGTTTTTGTCCGTTAATTCTTGCTTGTTATACTGGTAGATTTCTTATCCGACCATTACGTGAGTGGTTCGGTGATGCACCAACTGATATGCATACTGGCAGTCTTTAAAAGTGGTTCCAACAAATGACGATAAAAAGATTACTGATTAAACTACTCAAATCAAACGTTTGTAAATCTGTAAAAATTCAATATACCGCACAACTGCCTTCCGTCATACCTTGCTTTCTTCTCCTTGTAGTCATAAATCTGTACAGATGCATTGTGGGGAACTCTGAAAGTGACAACTTTGGTCTTGTCACGAATTGTGGGCCCCCTTATTGTTGACTGCACTGCCATCTGTGACTGCACCTGCTGCATTCTAGTGTTTCGGTCAGCCAGGGGGTCCTTCCCTGCATTGATCAGAGTTTCAACCGCTGGAGGCAGCTTTTTCTCCCATAATTCCTCATCCTGAGTGAGCATATATGTCTCGCCGCACACCGCTCTCACCTTTCCTGTCTTGATGTCCCGAACGTAGATACCTTCATTCTCATCAAGGGGAATAGCTTTTCGTTTGGTCACAACTTCAACTTCAACTGGAGGGACATACTCCCGGGGGCCTCTGATCATCCATCGGTCACCGGGGTTTCTCTTAATATCTTTCTACGAATTAACATTGCAAGATTGCAGTGTGTCTGTAAAAACTGTGTTGTGGTGTTTAACGGCGACATCAATATACGGAATCGGTATTAAATGGCAAACTCGTTGGTCTGAAGTATTTTATGAAAAATCCAACAAGTGTGAGTGGAATAATTATTAAATATATCTATGGCAATAACAGAAAAGGGGTATCCCGCTGTACGTCAACGACACTAAAATTGAGTCTTCTGTTTAACTTAACTGAGATCTTAATCTGGCACGTCGTTTGTTATGGCAACGATTATTTCGCCATTTAATGTAACACTTTGTGATTCGGATTAAAGCTAGCGCGTTGAGAGTTGTGCTTTTCAGTGCGATGGATGATTTTTAGCCATATCTACTTTCACTCAAACTAACTCTGACACCTTCAACAAAACATGCATTTGCAATCAAAACAGTAAGTTGAGGTTAGTTTCAGCTAAAGTCGTTCTCAACACAAGATAAGTCTGACGACAGAACAAAGAAGAAGTGGGTGCGGTTGCGTTGGGTTCGGTTTCTCTTTTGGTCGCTCTTTTACACGAGCGCCAACCTCCACACATGCAAACACAGCAAATCAGTTTTACACCAGTACGCCTACGAGATTATTTGTTCTCACTGCCACGATCAATCCGGTATCTTTATAAAAATAAACTCTCTTTTTGTCCCCCACTAACGGACTGTTTACAGTGCGTTGGAAGTGAACTATTGAAAGGCAAATACAAACTGCTGTCCGTGGGTTTAGAATAAACATCAGTACTAATATAACCATCCTTAAGTGTTAAAGTCAAGTCTAACATATTTTTAAAATGTCTCATAAGAATAAACAAGCTCAAATGTAATGGTCGAGTACAGAGCACAGTAATGTAGTCGGTGAATGCCAGCAATTTCTCCTCGCCTGAGTCCATACATTGATTACATCGTCTCTGAAACGTAGCATGTAGCTCTCTGAGCGCCTCGAGTAATTCATCTTGTATTTGGGTTCCGCTTGTGATGTCACAGCAATATTGCGCAACCTTTTTAGAAGGGTTTTTAAACGCAATTTTTTACGGGAAAAATTATTTTTTTAAAAAAACATCCGGCACTTGTTATTTAGAAGCTAAATAACATTTCAAGCATATTTTGACAAATTTTGAAGGACTTTCATTTTTCGTGATACCAGAACTTCTATAATGCATAATAAAATCAACCAATGGTTGACAAAACAATTTTCCGCACCGTATGGTGGGATTAGAAAACTGACGTTTGGAGTGTTAACCCTTCGTCGGAGCATCACTGTTTTTATAGATGCATAAAAACAAAAACTGTTTCTTGAACAGGAAAGCACATAAAATTCTTCCCAAGGCAACGCTTACCCCATTTTGATCTTTGTCCACAAAAGATTCGTTAGCCCTCAAAATGAGTCCCTCATCTTCACCAAGAATAAACACATCCTGGATGCCTGCCTCAAGGTGCTCTCCTGGTCGAAGGAAGAACGAAATCTCACCCTGGGGGTAATGAAAAGCGTCACTGATTTAACATAGACAAGAAATTTCTCCGGTTAACAAAATGATCATTACTAATAATAATAACAAAATGATCATTACTAATAATAACAAAAATGATCATTACTAATAATAATAACAAAAATGATAATAAAACGATAATAATAACAGTTCAGTTATAATTTAAAGTAATCAAGTCATTTGAGTAATTGATATTCAAGTACTGTATTTAATATATTAGGCTTATAGTAAAATATATTATTAATTAATACAATTCTTATAATTATAAAATAACCAAAGTGAATCTTGCGTGATGATTGGTCGATAGTGTGCAAAAAGCGATTACAAAGATATGGTATGATCAGGTGATTTGTGATGTAATTACGTGCCTCGCTTATCACGATATAAGTGTGGTAGTTATTGTACAAAAACAGTAAAACGAATTTCCTTTGTCTGTGCAGTCTCTAATAATCACTCGGGGAATGTGACATAACAACTTGAAGCTGCTCATGGACCACACAGATATGGGGTTTTATTGTTTATTAATTATTATTTATATTATCATAAAAAGTTAAACACTCTGGTCCTGTTTTGTTGCCACTACCAAACCACTCCTCCCTCAGTTTATATCAACCTTGTTAAAGAATGTCGACGAAAGGGACTAACACTGAAAGGCAATGTACCTTGACCAATTTTTTCTGCCCCAGCTGAGGTTTGCCATCTGTACCAACTGGGTCCATGACAACACAATACTGGCGGTTGTTCAGGGTTGTGATGCGAACTACTCCAGCAACCTGTCATGAAATAACAAAAATACATTAATCTAAGGCAATAACACAGTATAATTCATCAGACATTTTCAGTGTTAACAATATTAACAAAAAACAATAATTATTTAAGGTACAGTAATTGATGACAACAAAGTCAAAGTCATGTACATGTAGTAATAAAATTAGTATGACTAACAACGATCAGTTAATCTATATATCCCATTCAAATCATGAAATGGCAAAACAATTATCGGCATATTTCGTGAGTAATCTATCTGGAGGCCACCAGATTACTGTAGGTATAAATTATTACTTACCAATTGAGTTTTGTACACTTGCTGGTGATTTACATTATAAACGTTTTAAGTATATATATATATATATTTCTCGCAGGTGGGCTGGCATAGATCTACATGCACTCATATCGTTTATCCCGTAACTTGTCATTCGTCAAGACACTTGTCCTAAATGTATGGTTTTATACCGTAAGCAGGAGTCACTCGAACACACATCTTCTTGGTCACTAGTCAGGCATGCTATCTGCTGTACCATCAGGAATCACCATGCATGCTGACAACACATTAAGGTGATGTGTTATATAGCTGTGTGGATTCTGGGGACCACGTACCATTTCTCTTTAATCGAGTGTGTATCATCTGCCCTTAATGTATACGTTTTGCAGGTGAGATGAAGTGGATATTGTTATATATCATCTATCTTGTCGTTTGCCTGCATACCTTGACCCACTTAGGTTTAAATTGCGTTACAAAGTTTAATATAAAATATCTATTTTATTGACGTTAACTTCTTATATCTCATATATTAATACATCCAGATTTTAGTCAGGTTTTCATTTTATACTATATCACACAGGCATACAGGTAGATAGACAGACATATTAAACAAACTGTTAATAACCAGTCAGGTAGAGATAGACAGTCATATTTTAGTTGTGTAAATATTTTACCTATTTGAGGGACAATAGTTCTTCAGTTTTTAAGTACTGTTATGTGATATACTGTTATGTGATAACGTCACTAAGTAAAGTTTATATAATTAATATTATTATTATTATTATTATTATTATTTATTATTATTATGCAGTGTCACATCGGTAAATACTGTATTTCTTGACATGAAAGATAAACAGATCCAAGTTCTAGCTACTGTACTTAAAGGCATGCATGAATGTCCAAGGTACTGGAGTGCATACCATTTCAGCAACACAGAACCACTCTGTCTAGTGACCACGATCCACAGCTATGCATGATCAACAGAAGGTCAGTTAGATGACCAATAAAAATTCGAGTGAAAACCGATTCGGATTGATGCATCATTTAACAACTGACACATCTGGTTGACACTGACTGATAAACCACTATGTCCCAGAGACTTCAATCACCACATGATTGTATATTCTGTAACAGTACTGTTAATCACTCATTCATATATATTATGCATTAAATAATAAAAAGATGTTAACTATCTTTATTATAACAGAAACTCGAGTATCTTTACTCACTTCTTCATAAACATTAGGAATATGTGCTTCAGTGTCCTTCATTGTGATCAACCATTCCTCACCATTCTTACGAGTGACTCCCTTTTCATCTTTGAAGGTTCGAGTTGCTCTCATGTGTAGGGCATTCTGTTGGGAGGCAACCCATATCTTATCAGATTATCAATTATCTATTGTCAGTGTTAAAAGGGAATTGGGTTTAGTCTTGTCTCAGTTTCCTAATCTGATCCAGCCTGATAGTTTCAAAATGGCAGAAAAACCAACTTAATTTCTTGTTCAAATTCAACAAAATACTTATTACAGTTGGACCCTGATACTTTGAACTTGGATGCTTATTCAAAGTAATTTCTGTTCCTTTGGAATTGACTTTACCCGACAATTCGAAGTTTAATTGTCAAGCTGAATGAAAAAGAACAGATAATAGGTTAACAACGCTTTCATCCAATGAATACAGTCTTGGATTGTTTATTGACAGTTCACAGAACGTTTGTTTATCCCTTCAAACAAATGCTGCCAAGAGAGCTGGCGAGATACATTGCCACATGAACCAACTCACATGCATTATAGAGAAAACATTCATATATCTCAGAAGCATCTCACAATTAGGTGTTACTAAGCATTCTTGTGTAGCTCTTTGTTCTAGTTTAAGTAATTTATCAACTGAAAACTGTTTTGTTCAAGAAAGCAACACAATATTTGAACAACGTTTAGCAACAACAAATGGTTAAACAATGTTTGGCTTTCACTGAAAAATTTCTAAAACTCTGTTTTATTGATTGAAACAAAAATAAAACGTTTTCAAAACAATCAAAGACAACAAATTGTTCACCAATATTGTGTAATTAATGTAAATGAAGGTATACAAGGATGAAACTGGTGTATTTATACTTGACCCTGATTATTTGAAATCCCACTAATTCGAAATTCTGCTATAAAGAAGTATTTTTGGTTTCCCTATAGCTAGTTGAGACTTCGAATTATCGGGGATCAACCGTACTTTCTTTTATAAATCAACAAATTTTCATTAACTAAGATTCCAGCATATTGTTTTACAGCAGGTGCACCACGTGGATTGCCTAGGTATAGACACCATTGAATGGCTGCTTAACTAAGGAACAGGCATAACATACACATAGTTGGTTAATTTGTGCATATCTGCTTCAAATTTCCTCTGTCCATGATATATGTAGCTGGAGCTTTATAATCAACCTATTTAGCATCAAACTATCTCCATAGTTTCCTTATTAACAGGTGGGGAGAAGTTTGCTTTTCATCTCAGATAGTTTGCTATACATATAATCAATAACTTTACAGTATTTTCATAACTAAACAACATATTCTTTTTGGATAACGTGAGAAGGAGATATGTGCTGATGAAACTGCACAAGGTTCAAAAGATTAAATGCCCATAAAATGGAGCACTGACAGACCAGGGCTAAAGGGCACACCTTCAAACACCAACACAGACCCAATACACACGAGCCCCTGGCTACTACTCACTTCCTTACTTACATCAACGTAAAAAAAATTTCCCTTCTTCAGTTACCAGATGAAACCTGTAGACATATAATTTATACATGTATACTATGGAGGACATTACATTAGTTTATTTAACATCTGACATTAGTAAAATAACACAGATTTGACTTCTATGACACTATGAACATCAGGAATAGAGCTATATTAATAATAATATAGTAGTGAATTTGTAAACAGCTAATTATATTGGAACTTACCTTTTCTGTAAGAACATATGCATCAACAACGTCAACTACTTCTTCATACGCTCCTGGTAGATATGCACCAATTTTCTTCACTAACCACTCCTCACCTGTTACTCGCAAAGACTCGTCACGATCCTAAAATTAACATACCAAATAGCCTCAACTTTGATTTCAAAATACTGTATATGACTGAACAATTTAAGAAAAATTATACTTTTTTAATAAAAACATTATTGTTGATAAGTGATAGTGAAATCTTAATAAATGTCTCGGACAATTGAAATGAAATATCTGAAAGTTGCGCACTGAGGTATGTGGTATTTTATACCAAACCAGTGAATAATTGTTTGCACTATTTGATCAATTGGTTCCTCCTCTCTGAGCATTTTAGACTGTGCTTGGGTTAGTGTACATGTACGTAAGTGCTAATAAAACCATCTTTGGAAACCCAGATGAGGTAGTCCATTGAGCAGGAGATTGTTCAGGAATCACAGCGCAAAAGCAACTACTCCAAAATAATGCAAGAAAATTGGTACTAATCATCAAAATGAAATGTATTACTGACGGGCAACAGAAATGCATAGTAAATCTGGAGTAACTTCATCAAGATGTGGGGCACGATGACAAAATGGATTTGGGTCAATGTATGACCACGTGCACGGGGGCCACTGGATATTCATGCAGAAGGTGCTTAATTGTATTGTATTTGGAGGTCACAATTCCCAAGGTCACAACGTATCTGCGAACTCAAATACCAGACTGAGAAACTGAGTTGAGAAGTGCAACTAGAAGCCGAGCAAGACCCCAACAGTCTCAAGAATTAAGTGGCTGCGCAACTTTGATTCAAGAAGCCCGCATGAATCCAACTTACCAGGCCCCACAACTCACTAATCGCCGACAAGCTCGTGGATTACCTAATTCTGTCAAGAGCCGAAATCTAAGTGATCAGTCAATAATCACCACCACACAACCTCAAATTTTGTAGGTTTAATACCACAGCTTGAAATACCACATTTCCATGGTGACCCCCAGGGTTTTCCTTTTCAAATGAAGTTGCAGTCGATGACAACAAAGCAGGCGGAGAATTATGGGAGCGCCAATGGCGCGACCTAGTAGGGGGATCCGTGGGCATGTCCCCCCGGAAAATTTTGAAAATTAAACTGCTCAGAGGTGCATTCTGGACGTTTAAATTTGGCAAAAGCCACGATTCCATATCACACAAAAAGTGATGAAATATTTAATAAAAATGTAGTTGTTTGTTTCCTTTTTGTAAGCCGGAGTAGTACTGAAAATATATGAATATATGGGCACAACACTTTCCAAATATCGTACATAAGTGATGCAATACGCAATTGAACGGACATAGCAGCAAACAAAATGGCCGTTTTACCCTCGAGCGATATTAGCAGCTTCTGCTTATAGATATTTATGATAATTTATACTTCAATCGGACTGGAAGAACTTCTCATCGTAACATCAACGGAAAACTCTGAAGGTAA
>JANSTR010037341.1:0-13362 GCA_025434805.1 Antipathozoanthus remengesaui | reverse complement strand
CAAAATTCCCTGACTTTTCCATGACCTTGAAGAAAAATCGTTTTTCCCTGACTTTTCCCTGACCCGTGGGAACCCTGCAAAATACACAAAGAACCATATAATAAAAAATCTTAATGACCTCGTTTTATCGATCTATCCAGTGTAATACTTTGCCCTTGGTCTTTCAGACCTTTAACTTCGCTCGATCTGTGCAGTGAAAAATACTCCGGGAAAAATACTCTTCCGGACAGACCAAGCACTTGGTTATTAGGAATGTTTTCGTTGCCTCTCCATACACAGATAAAGTGTTTTCCTTCGTTGCATAGAAGGAAGATAACAGTCTGCACGGCGGCTATTATTTTAGTGGTACTTTGAGAATCATTTTCATACTAGATCAAATGTTTTACCCTTATTTGGACTGCCAGTCTGTTGTTCTCCATTTCCTTCGATCGAAGCTGATTCTGTAGATGCGCTCTTGTCGTTTCCATTGTTTTCTTAAGATCTTGAAAGGCAATAGCCTGGTCCTAAATGCAAACAAGGTGGAGAGTACAAGTAAGACTTTATATTCGATATTCCAGGGTTTTAGTAGAAGGGCGACGAAAGGAGATTTCGCCAGAGCTATCGCGTATATATCGCAGTCTATGAGAAAAATTCGCTCCGTGAGCTTTTGCCTCAGAATGTTTTAGGTTTACAGATAAATTCAACCTCTGCTGTTCTCAGGATTGACTAAAACTCTTACGGCCATCAGACAATCAATGTAACAAAATATTTTCAATAGAATATCTTAGTAAATTTTTCTCAGTGGAGGGGAGGGGGGAGGTGTGTGTACCCTCTGGAAAATCATCCAAGGCTTTGTGACAATGATCGATCTTTTCGCCACCTCTTCAATGTTTTAGCCATACCCATAAAGTTATCTGAAACACTGACATTCAGTTTATCGTGAATTCTAATATGTATTACTTTTTAGCAACAACTTCATCAGTCAGTAAGATGACACTAATACAGATGCAATTACTGGCCCGCAAATAGCTAAGCTAATCTGGGCAGGCAGTAAAAGAAAAGGAAAATAACTAAACTACATTATGGGCAGGCAGTAAAAGAAAAGGAAAATAGCTAAACTATATTATGGGCAGGCAGTAAAAGATAAGGAAAATAACTAAACTATATCATAGGCAGACAGTAAAAGAAAAGCAAAATAGCTAAACTATATTATGGGCAGGCAGTGAAAGATAAGGAAAATAACTAAACTATATTATGGGCAGGCAGTAAAAGAAAAGGAAAATAGCTAAACTATATTATGGGCAGGCAGAAAAAGGTAAGGAAAATAACTAAACTATATTATGGGCAGGCAGTAAAAGATAAGGAAAATAGCTAAACTATATTATGGGCAGGCAGTAAAAGATAAGGAAAATAACTAAACTATATTAGGGGCAGGCAGTAAAAGATAAGGAAAATAGCTAAACTATATTATATTGGAATTATGAGACGTGTATAAATTGGGTTGCAAAAAATGAAAAGAAAAAGCAGAATAATAGTGAAAAGAAATTAGATTACTCAAACGTAGTTAACAAAAAATATCATGATTATTATAAAGTCTACTTTTATTGTCTGCATTATCTTCATTCTTGTATTACTAAAGGATATAAGCTATTTAAAAAGGCTTGAATATTCTAATCTTGATGCATGTGAGTCCAGTCTCTCTCGGTCTATACGAGGACTTCTTAAGCACAATCATATGCTGTCCAAAGAGTACGCAGGCTCGATCTCGTGACTTCACCATCTTGAACTAGCTTCAACTCCTTCAGTTTAGTCTTCTTTCGAAGTTAATACCATGCTTTTTAAAAAGGTTTGTTGGTGTGATACATCGAAGCCTTATCAGGGAACTACGTTGCTTACTTTTGCTGTAAATGGAAATTTATCAGAATACGTATCTGGCTCAAACTCACACATAAGCAATTAGTACTCCGACATATTGGTCCCAGAACTTACTTTGTCTGCCTCAACTTGAGTCAACAGCGTCTCGATCTGCCTGTCTCTTTCAGCAACTTCTAACCGCAATCTCTGATGACATTTAATAGGTAATTTAGAGAGGATATTACATGGTGGCGATAACTAATAGGCAATATAGTGAAGATTTTACATGGTAGTGATGATTAATAGGCAATATAGAGGAGATATTACATGGTGACAAGGATTAATAGGAAATATAGAAAAGATATTGCATGGTGACGAGGATCAATATGCAATATATAGAGAGGATATTACATGGTGCGAGAAGCTGATAGGAATTTTATGTTCGAGTGGCAAGAATATTTAGTTTTTGAACGAGAAGGCCGTCCACCATTAGTTGAAAAAGCTAAATAATCAAGCAAAGGGAGCAAACCGAAGGTTAAGACAAGGTGACAAACAAGAACAGTATACACTTAATGACTGCTCACGAGGGAAACATCTGTTTTGTTTCCCGAGAATCAGTCATTAAGTGTTTTGTTATATAGCATAAACAAAATAAACCACAATTTATAATATTAAAACAAAACAAATTTTCCCGCTCTCAAACGTTACAGCGCGACTGCAGTGATTTAAGCCAACACCTGTAAAGTTTGATTGACATGTGACAGATTAGGTACCGAACTCGTTAACCAATAAGCAATAAGCGGTGACGTGAGTATGAATATTTTTGCTAACTTGTGCTGCAACCGCTAACTGTAAGTAACTGTCCAGAGAACAATAGCCATTCTGCCCTATGGCAATGTTCGCCGGCTGGTCAACAATTTTCGAGATGGTCAACATCTGATTTGAACTACTCCACTTGACCTCGATTTAGCCAATGAGAGCGCGAATTCGAGTCGAAAACAATCTTGCTATATAACAATTCAAATTGTTTCTGCATCCAGTACAATTTAGTTATATTCTTAAAGGACACCTGCTGGTGAAATAAATTGAATTTTAACTTTGTCTGCTTATTAGTGGGAGTGATTTTCACTAAAACAGTTAGTATTCGTGTTAAATATTTTGGGAATTATCAAGTTCTAAAAACAAAGTGGCAACAGCGATCAATAAATCAGAATTATAGCAGATGATAACAAAGCACTGTAGCACATCACTGAGTGGTTGTCAAGTGCAGGGTACTGACCTTGGCCTGTTTACACCAGCAATTTTGAATGCAATTTTTGTTATGATTTCCATTTCAAGTTTCTCGCACTTGCTTTGTAACTTATAATAACGCGTGTAAACCAACTGAAAATGTTTTGAACTTATGGAACACTTGGCTGTGAGAAAAATCGAAACGGAGGTCGCGGCAAAAATGTGCATAAAACATTGCTACAGCAAACGGTCCTCTATACATGTCACACAAAGTTGCGGGTAGTCTTGGCCCAAATGTGCAACTATGAAATTTTGAACAACTACAGTTGTCTGTGGAATATTTATCAAAGCAATCAACCAAGAATAGATAGTTCTAAAACAGATGGCTATAGTGATGCACCTGTGGTTTGACTTAACAAAGTAGATGACTGGTGAATCACTCTGTGCTTCTCTAAGGAACAATAAGCATTTTAGAATCAAATGTTATAGATGCTTAATTGTAGCTGAGGATTTTCATTACCATATTTTATAATCTTCAGCATTCAAGTTAGAAATTCTACACAGGTTTACACATTTATTTTAAAGTTCCGATGACAATTTTTTCACAACATGACTGTCACTGCCACAAAAGGCCATCATCAGTATTCAAGTTAGAAATTCTACACGAGTTTACACATTTATTTTAAAGACCCGATGGCAATTTGCTCACAACACTGTCACTGCCACAAAAGGCCGTCATCAGCATTCAAGTTAGAAATTCTACACAAGTTTACGACCCGATGACAATTTGTTCACAACACTGTCACTGCCACACAAGGCCGTCAATTACCGTCAGGCACGGTGCAGTAAAGTACCATCACTACAAAGTGTCACCAATGGCATCACTGTTACTGCACTGTCATAATGACAATTTGTCATCTGTCTGTTGCAGCGGTCACAGAAATTACAGCAACCACCTGTCACAAAAACGTCACCTATGGCATCACTGATAGGGTAAAATATACAATGACAACGAGTTAGGTGGTTGTTGTGCCAGAAATATAATTTCACCAAATGAAGATAATATGTAATGACTGTGCAAGTCTTGACACAACCATCCATTTCAAGTCCACAACAGAAATCACACCATTACACGACTATCAAAAACCGTCACTCATTCCGAACATTGGGAAAATAATGAGTTCCTGAGCAAATGTGTACAGGAGAATGTTTTCCCATGAAACATTCTTCAAATAGTCTCACACAATTACCATGCTGATTCTATTGAACACAATTTGAGACCCATGTTTTCACTACTAACTAGATATAGTGTAATGGTAAATCAAAACCTTCTTGGTTCAAGTAGTGCAAAACGAACAGCTATCATCAGTGTCACAGTTTTTAATATTAAGCCCAAACATTTTCGTTTTATGCTAACTTTTACCTGCTCCTTCCATTTATAGAGTATCGATCAATATCAGGTTTTCACTTGACTCAAAAAGAGTGACAATGGTCTTCTGATCATGCAAATCAAAACCACTAAGATTTGGACATATATCACGTGATCAAAGCTCCTAAGATCTTCATCTGGTGTTTCATTGGGTACTAAGGTTTATGCACGTGACCAAAGCATTTAAGATCTTGATCTGGTGTTTCACTGCGTACCAAAGTTTATGCACATGACTAAAGCATTTAAGATCTTGATCTGGCATTTCATTGGGTACCAAGGTTTATGCACGTGACCAAAGCATAAATTAAGATCTTGATCTGATGTTTCATTGAGTACCAAGGTCTATGCACGTGACCAAAGCATTTAAGATCTTGATCTGGTGTTTCAATGGGTACCAAGGTTTCTGCACGTGACCAAAGCATTTCAGATCTTGATCTGGTGTTTCAATGGGTACCAAGGTCTATGCACATGACCAAAGCATTTCAGATCTTGATCTGGTGTTTCATTGGTTATCAACTGAAGGTTTATGTACAAGACCAAAGCCATTAAGATTTTGAACTGACGTTTCATATGGTATCAAGGTTTATGCATATAACTAAAGTTTCCCTTACAGAAATTACACATGTGTAATACATGTGTAATACACATGTATGACACATGTTCTGACACATGTATTACACATGTGTAATATATATGTTACACATGTGTTACACATATGTTGTACACATGTGTTACACACTATAAAATTTGTACGGGACATGCACATGAAATTCACATATGTAGTACACATGTGTAATACACATGAAATACACATGTGCAGTACATATGTGTCAGATATATGTGTAGTACACATGTGTAACATATGTGTAGTACACATGTGTTACATATGTGTAGCACATACACATGTGTTACACATATGTAGTACATTTGCATCACATGTGTTACACATATGTACAGAATACATTCACTTATTTGCATTACACATGTGTAAAATATGTGTAACACATGTGTACACATGTGTAATTTCTGTAAGGGTTGGCAAGCAAATATCAATAGTAGATTTGAGAATGAATTTTCCTGCTAAACAACACAGAACACCAAAAGCTTTAATTAGCAGTGCAGTTTACTATTAAATAAACAAACCTCATTAGTGCTGTCAGCTTCAGTTAGTTTCTTGAGCAATACTTCGAGTTGCTGCTTTAAATATCTCTGATCTTCCTGATCAAACAAAGTGAACAAAGTGTGGTAAATTTTCATACATGGTATTTAAAGTATCCTTGATTCAACTTTGCTCATTTGGCAGTAATGTTACAGATGAACTTTTAAAACATACAATTTTCTTACAACAAGAGAATGAATTTTAGACCAAATAAGAAAAATCGGGGTGTTAATTAACTATAACAAAAAAATTGCTTAATTATGCAGGTTTCCAAAGCTCTGTTACAAACAAGCGTAAATAGCCCTCAGTCTATCTTCTCAGGCTATAGCTTGAAAAGCCCTTCCCCACCCCAGTGAAAATGAGGCCATGGCATATTTCAATTCTCTCTTCATTGCAGTTAGTACTCAAAGAGTTGTATAAAAAAGATTCTAAGGTCTTAAATCTGTAATATATATTGAATGAGTACAAGTGAACATTCTATCAGCCATTCCAAACACTGAGAAAACGACATTTGGGGATCAGCAGCACAAATCTCTATCTGTTGTAAACTAAGTAGCCATTCTAATTTAGAAACAATCTCTTCTTAGCTGACTTAAACCTTTCAGCTCAGAACATTAGCTGTCTCTATACCAGTATATATAGAGCACTAGCTTCCTTATAAACATGCAACTAAGTTAATTAATTCATGTTTAAATTGCTTTTACCACTCCAAAACTTGCATCCAAACTTGCAATGACTTGCGAGTCCGTTTGGCCACCCAAACATAAATCATTACATTTTAAGGTGGATGGAGAATCTTAATAGGTTTCACGACCCAACTGACAAAGGTCTCTGAGGGCCTACGGTTTAATGATGTCCTTATCTGAGAAGATATGAAGGTCTAACCATTTGTAGACTAGTTGTTAGAGCAACTTTCTTCTCCTCAGTTATTTTAAGACCCTAAGTGTTGGTCTGACTGGGAAATGAACCTGAGCCTCCCACACGGCAGACTGGTGCCTTACCAATTGTGCTACCCAGGCAGCGGTAATTGAGATAATTTTGCTCTTCATATTGCAAAGTTTGCCTTGTATGATCAGTTGCTTTATTCTCATAATGAAACAAATTAATAAGTACTATCATTCTGTGATAATTAATGTGAAGAGAAGACACATCATTACTGATAAACTCCAGGCTGAGGCTGAAAGAACTACTGTAAAGAAAACCGGCTAATTATTGAATTTCATAATTTCTAATTCTTCAAATTCCATTGTTACCTCCTTATTCTTGTTTTCCCTGAGTAGCTTTCTCACCACTCGATTAGTTTTCTCAAATTCATTCAGCTTTTGCATGAGCAGTTCTCTTTCCCGCGTTAGTAAACTCACATCTCCTGCAGACATTCTCTTGTCCTGTTCCAATGGAAGTGACTCAAATTAGCTCCATTCTCTGCAGGTACTAGCTGTTCTGCAGGCATGCCTTGTAATCTTGTGGGTAATCTCACAACAAGTATAAAACTGTACTAAGTTATATCTGTGTTTTGTACACTCTTTGATTTGGACATATACTTTAAGTAGATCAAGACTTTTAAAATTGGCAGAATTTTAATAATATTGTAAAGAATACACTAAGGCTGAGATTTTGTTCAAAATATTTTTTGTGCATTAAAAATCTGTTAAATACAGTAAAATCACATGTATGGTACTAAATTCTTCCTCCTTATTAATTGCAAAGTTAGTCAATAAAATGATAAAAACAGCACTATAGCTATAGTCATATCAGTATGTAAGAACCCACATGTATGTGCACAATGTAACCAAAGTAGCTGTATTCGATACCTCAATACACAGACCATATAAAAGAAAATATTACTGATAAGAGTTGGACCATAACCTGACAGAATATTTTCAGCCTAAGATTGAAAATAAGAATATCCATCCACCAGGGTCTGACAAACAGTATTCTCCTTTTTTTAGAAAAGAAAGAGTGTATCATAATACAAGAGCTCTTTTAAACACCCCCTGTCCTAAAGCCCCCTCCCCTCCCTTCATATGACGAGTATGATCAGCCCATTAAGCATGCATGCAAATAACTGCTCAACTTCTTATTTAGTTACCTCCTTTAGTTTCCTAACAGTGTCTCTCATCTTGCTAAGCTGTTCTGATGCAGCCTTTGCATCAACCTCTACTTGCACAAGTTGTCTGATCAGTTTGTCTTTCTCATCACGCACAACCATTGTCTCTGTTCTGCAGGTAAAATATAATTAAGTAATCACAAGTGAACATTTGTTTTAACATGAGCACTCTTAGAGATTTCGTATCTACAAGCAGCCAAAGAATCACAGTAGTTAATAAAAGTTTTCACCTTTCTCCAGGTCAGTGACACAGTCAACTTGGTTGAACTGGTTTTTGTGTCTCACTCCTAACCCATCAATTGACCGTACATTCATCAAACAATAAACATTTTCAGAATCTACTCTTCGCAAGAGACAAAATGAATGGTCACTTTATGGAGTTTCGTCGACTGGTTCAAAAGTTAGGACATTTTTGGTTATTTTAATTTATATCGGGGTCTAGTACCTAGGGAAAGGGTTAAAGAAACTTCTCACAAAACTAAATTTAGAGCTTTAAAATCTGGTAAGTGATATGCAAAAAACTGTCAAGTATGAGTTGTGTACCTTGAGACTTCTGCATCTTCTTTATATTTCTCAATGGAATGCCGTAAGGCTTCATTCTCTTTCACTGTGTGTTTCAACTCACTCTTCCAGTCCTATCAAAAGATTTTTAAAGACAAAATAGAATGCAAGAACCTGTAAACTGACAGTGCATGTCGCTGAGCTGCTGGATGTGGTAGGTGGATAAATCAGTTTTAAACCACACACAGTGCATGTCACTGAGCTGCTGGATGTGGCAGGTGGATTAAATCAGTTTTAAACCACACACAGTGCATGTCACTGAGTTGCTGGATGTGGCAGGCGGATAAATCAGTTTCAAACCACACACAGAGCATGTAACTGAGTAGCTGGATGTGGCAGGTGAATTAAACCAGTTTCAAACCACACACAGTGCATGTGCTTCAGTGCATTCTGCTGTCAAGTTTAATTAAATATTAATATAACTTTAATTAGTTGTTGATAATGTTAATTTACAAGTTAAATAGACACTTAATTAATTGAGTGTTACTTTAAAGAAGATAATTATAACTTGTCTTAACAACTGATGCAGCATCTAGCTATCCTCAGTACCTGTAACCAAAAAAATGCCACTCACTTGAAGTTCATCCTCTTGTTCTTCGATAAGTCGTCTGGATGCATTTAGCTGTTCATCTTTCTTATACACCTCTCGTATTGCCCTCTGAGAGTAGCCATACAAGTTTATTTAATAATTACATGTTTATTTGGTAGCAATGATAATAATAATAATAATAAAGTTATATATAATTATATATTTCCTGGTAGTGTGCTAGGAAAGCATAGTTTGTAAGATATCTGACAGCCTGGTCTAGACCTGTTTGAACTTTGAGTGACCTTCTTTCATCACACCGTCAGTGGACAGGGATATTAAGCAGTTGGTCTTACTAGTATATCTACCTTCAATTGAGGGACTTAAAAGAACCTACATACTTACTGACAAGAGTAGGGTTTTGACCTGGTGTTGTAATGTGTCAAATCCCAACCTCATGCCTGACCTACCCCTACCCCCTCTGGGGCATAACATTGATAGATGCATTGGAAACACACAGCAAAATACAGAAACGTACTGACTGCTAATTGGCAAAATCATTACAGTCAATCACAAATCTTATCAGAAACAAACTTGCTTTGGAAGCAAAGTTCATATATTCTTATAGAACTCACTAGCCAGCATTCTCATGTTAAATTAAAAGTTAAAACAAAGCTTAATAAATTTCTGCTTCTGCAACAAGCAATTCCAGGATTTTCAAGAACCTCAGTTGATTTTCAAGGACTTTTTTTTTTAAATTAAAGGATTTTCAAGGACTGGGGGAGATGTAGAACAAAAATATATACATAGGTTAATATAAATAATATATTAAATAATTATCAGTTTTCATGTACCTCTGTCTTCAGTGATCCCACTTCACTCATCAAACTGTCTATTTTCCTCTCATAATTCCTTATCTGGCCATGAACTTGATCCTCCTTGTGTTTTATTAAGAAAAATTAAATGAGTATATATTTATAAGCTCAAAATACTTATTATAATTAAATAAATTATAAGTCTCCCTGTCATAAAAAAGTAATTTCTTTATTATATGGCTGGTTGCTTTCACATGCTGTGATTGGTCAATTTCAGGTCCGTAAGTTGCCACATGCATATACCATCCCTCAAGCATCCATCATTTACAAGGTTTGTTTATATTTTTCAACAAAACCATATATTTTTCTTTACTCAATCAATATAGTAAGTTATGGATCCTTGTTTTTTTCCTTCCCAATTTTTGTGGCCCTCACACTTGGGCCATAAAAGCAAGGGAAAACGTGGTCCACAACTTACCTTACGGACCTCGCACTTGGCTAATTAATGTGGCAGCACACTTTCCCTAATTATCCAGCTAGTTGTTCCATGAAATATTGAAAGAATAACAAATTGAAAGAAAGACTAACTGGCTGGAGGCAATACAGTTGGCTATATATAAGGCTAGCGTGACCTGAGGTGAGCTGTGCACCTAGCACCATGGGATTCAAGCACAAATTTGAGCACTTGAAGACTGGGCTCAAACCCGGGATTCCAAGTTCAAGCGCCAACACACTGAGCCACACTGCCTTGGTCCATTATTAAGGCTCCATCATAAGTGCCTGGCAGTATCAGTCCCCTGTCATATATATATATGCTGGTCATAAGTCCCCTCTATAATTCCCTGTTATAAGTCCCCCAGTCATATGTCCCCGTGTCATTTTAAAAGAGTCCCTCAGCCATATATATGTCCCTTTGTTATAAGTAACACTGTCATCAATGCCTGGGCTCTGTCATATTTATTATTAGTACCAAGTGCTGTCATTCATTAGTCCTCCGTCATACATCCCCCATCACAAGTGTAATATTTATATCAGTCCTCCTGTAAAAAGTCACCTCTTTTCACACATATTTGAACATCTTATCAAAGAAAACAAAATAATGCTTCCAAAGTGTAGTATATTAATTCTAATCACTTTGAAATGTACACAGCCATGTAATCCTCTCCATCCTTGAAGAAATATACGTACAGTTTGTATGACCACCCATTGAAACTCATGGACATAATGAATTTACATATTAATATTTATAATCAATTATTAATTAATTACTAGATCACAATCAGTGAAAGCAAAGTAAGCATCAGCATAATTACCTCATCAGTCGAAAGGTCGCTCATCCTAAGTGCCCCTATTCCAGCAGGGGCAACCTCTAACCGATGGCTGTCACCCTGCAATTTATCGCAGTAATTAAGTCAAACTAAAATTATAAACATACTAGGGAATTTAGTTTTCTAAAAAATAACGGTGCATGCAACTAGTCTAGATCTTAGCCAAAGTTTATCCATTGTTTGTTAATACAGACTGTGTTTTGCTTAAGGTCGGTATATGGGTAACTTGTACCACCTTTCCCTACTAGTGTACCTACTTTCCCCAGTTGTAATTAAACCAGTATTATAGATCGTAAATAATTAACTTGTCAGTAAATACACTACAGTCAGTACCTCCCATGCTAAGGGTCTCTTGGATGTCTTGCCTGGTGGAGGGATAAATGGTGGCGAGGCAGATTTCTTAGCCTTTCTACTAGCACCCTAGAAGAAAGAACATGAATGTCTTTCACTATTGGATGTTTGTATTTTAAATAATTTTTAATAATTGTATTAATTTTTGATATCTCTAGCAATAGGCAGGCCATGGCCTTAGGTATATAAGTCACAGATTTGTAGTACATGCATTTTGAAACTCAAAATGTTCAGATTAAGAAAATGATATATAATTTATATCTATATAAACTCAATGGCGTCTCCATTGAGTTTACTTTTACACATAATTTATATATATATAGATGCTCTTAGATATAAACATTCAATTTAGCCTTTACAAAATCATTACATACTTTAGTGTACACAAATGCCATTATCCCTACAATTCAGAAGCCAGGTTCAATATAAATGCAGACACTTATAACTATAATGAGTCATTTGTGCTTTTTCTTTCCTAACCACATTATGTTATTCTTGAAATATCTTCTCCTATTGAAAGATTTTAACTTGCTTCAACCCCTCAGGAATTCCAGTGATATAACAGATATACATTTCTTTAAAACATTATAGGAACTAAGACTCCCTCTTCCCTGCAATAAAGCACCCATTGTGTATTTTAAATGTCCTCTGTACACTGTAATGTGGCTAAACTTGGATCATATACTGTCTCATAAATTGTTCAAAGAAATATATTCAATTCATAATGATAAATAATTACTGTATGATAATTTGCAAACATTTGACAAAATTCAGCTTACAAGAGATGTGGCCCCTTTGCTGCCACGACCAGATCTCTTGCTGATAATCCCGGACATCCTCTTGTCGTGGCTGGTCTTTAGTCTTTGCTGCAATTAAAATTTGATAGTAATAAAATGCAAATTGAAACTTTAAAATCAATATATGAGTACACAACCAAGTTAGTTTACTTAGTGTCAAGTGTTGTGTATTTGCTCTAACTTAGCCTCACCCCAAAAAAATTTAAGCACCACCTGACCAAATCAGTTTTGTTTTCATTCTTTTTGAAGTGGCACAGAAAAAAAATTTGATGTTTTACTAGAACAGGGTTTTCCTTTTCAGCCGGCGACTGGTGATATTTGCTGCCTGTGAACAGCTCAGTCGCCGGCAACTGCACACCAATGAAACTTGTATTTCAATAATTCTCAGTCTTTGAACAAGTTAGTAAGCCTTTCTTGTTGAGAACTTGATACGTTTGACACTCCTTATGGACGCACCCTTATATACTGCACCCATAGTTCTCCATCAGTTTTGTTCACATCGACTGCATATTCATTTGAAAACCCTGCTAGAACTTTTAAATTTTAGAATATTAAATTAATTCAAATTAAAGTAATTCAAAAGTTTTGCCACCAAGTAAAAGACAGTTGTTCTGTCTGCTGCATGCCCCATCTTGTTTAATAATTAATAATTACGCATTAACAAATAACAGAGCAGGCAGTACAGTCATGAAGAAAAAGGAAAAATAAAACTGTGCTTGCATAGATGTTTGACAATTTGAACATTTATAAAATTATAGTCACCCCCTCTCTAATAATCTCCCCTTCTCCTAAAAGGTCCCCAGTAGCTTACAAGAGATATTACTGTCACAGGTTTAAATAATGTAAGATTTCAACACCTTCAATGTCAGTTGTTTGTAGGACAGTTTATCAACTTCTATCTTCTCCTTACAATATCAATACAATACTACTTGTTTCACTATGAGAATTAATTAATAGAGTGATCACATATTGCAAAATCTCTACTTAGATGAATTTCATATATATATATATATTTCTCCCAATAAGTTTGTTTAAAGGGAAATATGGAGACAGGTTGAGAGAATTTAACAACAAATCATTTGATGTGTTTGAGAATGAACAACAAACAACAATAATTGTATTTATTATATGGCTGGCTAAATTTGCACACTCTGATTGGTCAATTCCAGGTCCGTAACTTAAGGTATGGACCTCTACTACCTAGTTCCAGTCTCAAAGGACCAAAA
>JANSTR010037230.1:0-13371 GCA_025434805.1 Antipathozoanthus remengesaui | reverse complement strand
AGCATAAATTTGGAAAGTGTGTCCCTTAAAACAGCCCCATAATTCAGTGCAATTCCAGAACTTCGGAATGGCTAATTTGTCAAGTGAATCTGTCGGAATTATTTTCCAGTTTGCAGCCCTTGGCTGATTTTATCATACGTTTTACGTACCCAGTCTACTTTTTAAACAGGAAGTTGCAGTATAAAAGGGACTGGTCAGGCTATTGTTCGGTTCATTCGCCGAACAGCCACCGTCGAGTGAACAACTCTGTCACAGCTGTGTAACATGCGATGTTATAGCGCGCAATTTTAAAATTAATAACATGGAAGATAAATGTGAAAGCAAGCGCGTTTCTAAGACAAACAAATACAAGTTGAACCAAAAGTATTTTTAGATTCCTTCTGTTCACTATTATCGCGTTTATTTGGTCTATATCTTTAACATTTAAGAGTCTGGTGAAGAGGTCTGCAACATGCGTCAGTTTCGTTTACTGTTCAGTGTATTTTGAATTTCAAATTTACATTTCCAAGATGAGAAAAGAGGGAGGAACTATCCCTTTTATACTGGAACTTCCTGTTTAACGACGTTGCCTGATTTCATAACGAGCGGAATGTAGTGTGAGCTAAAGGGAATGTCCACAAATGGCTGCTAGTCCCAATCTCCCACGCGCTAGATAAGGAAACTGCTAATGTTAAGTTGCGCGAGAACTGGCACTAGCGTACATTTGCGGGCAGTGCCAGTCTCCCGCTCGGTATGAAATCAGGCAATACAGGCGCTATACCTTTTTGAAATAATTAAAGCAAAGTATCAAGTAAAAAACTTCAACAGAAAAATAAGTGTTTGCTTGTGACAGTGGCAATAGTTTCTGCTCAAGAATTTTCGATCAGCCAAATAACAACTGCATCTGTGAACTTCTAGTGATCATTACTCGATCACGATTGCTGTCACAATTGGACTACAGCTACTGAAAGTTTCCTTTTTTATTGCCTCAAATATTAAAATTGTTTTGAATGACTTGGATTGGTGTCATCTGAACAGTCCTTATTTTTTTATCTTTCAGAAAAATCAATTTCAGAATCCATTATATATTAAGCTACATGAATCAATGTAACAGGACAAGAGACTATAATAGTTATAATTATGACTAACACAAGATTATCTTCTCTTGTCATAATTAATTATCATTAATTACTATTTAATAATATAGGTGCAAGACGCCCGAGTGCGAATGCGCAGTTCAAGTGGACGAGGGTATTGCTTACATGTTATTTGAGACCTTAGAGAAGAAGATGGGTTGGGAGAGAGAGGACAGAGATAAGTTCTTCAAGAACGCCTGCGAAAGCTTGTGGACAGCGGACATTCTAGTAGAGATCGGTAAGCTGGGAACTGTTGTTTGATATGAATCTGTATTCGTAATTTTTCTGGTCTTTTCCCTTCTATTTTTTTTATAGTTTTGAAATTCGAAGAAAATATGTTAGTGAATAAGACATTGTGTAAATACTTTGGTGCAAATTTGAACACGAATATACTCTTGAAAATGATTAAAGTAGCACACTGGTCATGGAGTTTTGTTTATGCTTTGGTATCAGCAAGAAATAAAAATAGCTTTTGTTTGGTTTTAAAATTAAGAACGAAGCCTGGCTCAAAGACGTCATTTAAAACAATAAATAGACTATTGTTTATTTGTCTATTCATTTTGTTTACCACAAGATAACTTTACAGTAAGTATAAAATAGCAGAGCTAATGACAACTTTTATGAAGCCTAAAGTGAAGCCACGAGGCTTGTGATAGTTTAGGCTTTCTTACTAGTCAACAGTTGGTTTGAAGATACTGAGTCAGATTGAATTGGCATTGCATGAGCATATTCAGTATGATGTAGTATTTTGTTTTTAAACAAATTGAGTGCAGTTGAGTTAATAATATCATCATTAAGAGAGTGGAATAATTTTGCACCTTAAAAACAAACTGATGACTTGCGAGTGTTCAGTCCACACAGTGGTGTGTGAGCAGATCGTGTGTTATAAGTATTTATTTGACAGTTTGTAATAAACAATTATTATTTCGTTGCTGTTGGAACTCAAAAGTCATATTTCGGCCAAAAGTTCTTAACCGCAGAAATTTTCAACAGAGCGAATTTAGATGATTGTGTGATGATTGGGCTTTCCCTTAGCGTCATTATCATGTGACTGGCGTCCGCAGATGACAGTGTATGGCGACTGATAAAGTTTGAAAAACACGTAACTTGAGTCAGCTTTGGTCCGGTATGAAAACGCTACACGGTTTTGATGTTTCATATCCTTTCACAATATTCCATCAGGTGAAAGTCTCGGCATCAAAGACCCCTTAAAAGTGGCTGTCCCCAGACCTTATGTAAGGGGCGCCAAAATCCGTGAACTTACAGAGCCAGAGCAAGTGGTCGCAGCGGAAGAAGGTATCTTTATACAGAAGCAGAAGAAAGGCAAAAATGCACAGAAAAAGAAATGTCTTGGCGAGAAGTGCTCCAACCAGGCTAAACGGGATTGCGACAACGACATGTGCAAGAAGTGTTGTCGAAAAAGCGGTGATCCTTGCGAAGCTCACGAGGATCCGCTGGATGTGTTTGAACCGCCTTCTTATGAGAGTGACATCAAATTCTACAAGATTGAGCCTAAAGGTCAGTTGAATCGATGTCTCAAACCGTTTTCTAGGATTATATTTAGTTGAATGGTTCCTTGGGAAGCCAATTATTGTTGCTGTCTTATGAACAAACCGTTTCTGTCACTTCCTGCATATCTATTACCTCGAATGAAAAGGAAACGCCGTATTTTCTCTAAAACGCATGCATGCACTACTATTCCTCGAGTACTGTTTGCAATTGCGTAAGCATCAGATAGCGAATTCTATATTAAACCTCCTATAAAATGACTCTCAAAAGAGTTCAGTGGATGATCTGGTGATGCAACTTTTAAATAGATCAGACAGAAATCGTGGTCAGCTGCCGCTCACAGCAGTCCCGCCAATACCCTTAGCTAGACTGAAGTATGTATACTTGTTTCTCAAGAAACCTGAACTCTTTGCATTAGTACTAAGTGAATTAATCAGTTGGTAAGTTAAACAGGTCACTAACTGATTATCATCCGTATTAAATCACTCAAAAGCTTTCTTCAAGACCAAAAGTGACTTTGAGGAATGCATTTCCACTCAAAAGCAGTTGAAACGTGTTGAATTTGGAATGGACTTCAAAGTTCACGACGAGGATGTAGCAAGCGCGGTGGATAAATGGAAGGACAGTTTGGTTGTGCTTGAGTTGGGCTCTTCCAATACTGGGGACGGGGTATGGCTCACGGATAAAGCTGTCCGGTACATTGCTGACAACTGCTCTAAACTGCGTAAATTGCGTCTGGAGTCCGTAACCGGTGCGTCCGATGATGCGGTGATTGACGTAATGCGAAACTGTCCTTTGCTTGAACATCTGGAGGTGACAGGCCACGATAGGTCGTCCGGAGCATTGAGTGACAAGTGCTTAAAGGTGGTTATTTCCTTAGAATTAGTGTTTGTCTGTCTGTCTAAATCTGTGTGGGAATGGAATATTGTAGTCTGTAGATATAAGCCAGCCATCCCTATTTTGAAGCTTATCAATGAGGAGATAGCTTCATATTTCTAGGTTGGCTTTTCACTGTTCAGAAACCTGTTAAAGCGAGTACTTTGCACCCAACTTCAAAACGTCTGTGTTACGGTGTACAACAAAATATGCCACAAGCATGAGACTACTATAATCCTAATTGTACCTCATCCTTCGTTGTTATTGAGCTTTGATCACAATGTGTATGCCAATCTGAAGCTTTAGCTAGTCCTTGTAATTTGCCAGAAATATAAAGAGCAAGTTTTATGCAATTGGAAATTTTGAACTGCGTATGCAACATTTCAGTCCGGATGCCGCAAATCACTATACATTCTCTGTATTTCTGTTTTAGTATATAAAAAGTTCACTGATGTTGCAGTATTTTAGGTGAATCCCAAAACTTTTCGCTTCTTACCAACTTCGACGTTTCGGTTTTCCCGTTTCTGGCATTGAATGATGTATCAGAAAAATCATTAGAAACTTAAGTCTAACAACAAGATTGTAAATTAATAAACAGATTACGTGTGCAATCATAACTCGCTCTCGAGGCTTCAAATACGGTATACATGCACCGATAAAGTCACCAGTTGTTCAGAGTTTCCGTCCTGATCATGTTAATTCACAGAATAGCAATAATGCGAGCATACTATTGATTTGAATTCTGCAAATATGGTCCCGACAAAGTCACCAGTTGTTCAAAGTTTCTGTTCTGATTATCTTGATTCCCAGAATAGTAATAAAGCGAGTGCAAAACTGTCTTGAAATCTGCAAATATGGTTCTGATAAAGTCACTAGTTATTCAAAGTTTCTCTTCTGATTATCGTAATTCACAGAATATATAGCAATAATGCGAGCATAATATTGACTTGAACTCTGCACATATGGTCCCGAGTAAAGTTTCTGTTCTGATCATCTTGATTCAAAGGGTAGCAATAAAGCGACCACAAAGTTAACTTAACCTTGCAGCGCCTGACAGCCATACCACTACTCTTTGAATCACCTTTGTAAAGTATGGATCGGATCACATAACAGGGGTCTCACCATTGAAATCAAAGTAGTTTAGTGGATTGTTCACCGTAAGAAAATATAAGTTCAACACTTTTGCTTTAGTGGAATTTAGCCTAGTTTTTACTAGCCATCGAATCTCTTAGCATTCTCCCAAACTAATAATTTATAGGCAAAGTTTTGAGAGCTTGATGTATTTTTAAGAAATTTAAAGTTTAATAGAATTTTGATGGCACGACCAAATGAACTCCACTGTGTTCAACAAAGTGTTGCTCCAGTTGCCATTTAAAATAGTTTTGTTCTCTCATTCTAGGTACTTTTCAACGGTGACTTCCTGCCTAGCCTGAAGTTACTCTGTGTCACTGACCAGTGGAAGATTTCTCATGAAGTGGTATATCGTCTGCGCAGGCGCAGGCCGAACTTGAAAATCATAGCTGGAGAGACAGACAGTGACAGTATGGCCTGGTCCATGGTGATGGGCATGATGGGAAGGGATTATGGCGACGGATTGTTCTAACCCAATTTGAATGCCCGGATGTACTGTCGGGTATCGGCAATTGCAAACGCACTTAATTGTTGGAACTTTAGCTGGCCAAAAGTATCATGGAAATAGCTTTTCGAGAAAGGAAATTGCGATAACGTACATATTGAGAATTGGAGTTTGTATATGTGTGTGAGATATCCGGCATTGTATAGAATCACCCAGCTGTTGAAGCGCCCCATTATGCTAACAATACCTGACACCAGCTTAACTATATACGCAATAAGTTGGGAAACCGCGTGGAAATATGAATGTATTTATTATAATTAGAATCTTTACCACAACAAAAATATTCCAACGCACGTATTTACAATAACTATTAACAAAATGGACTATTTATTATTGACATTATTTATCTAATTGATTCTCCAAATTTAAGAATATATAATATTTGAAAATGAAGTGTGTTGTTGCTTGTCTTCTCTGGTGGGGAGTCGGGGAGTGGGGAGGGAAGGGTTTATTTTCCGACCGGAAGGTAGCTTGTCTCCAAATGGCTAATTACAGATTCAGGTGGAGGGTTATCTAAAACTAGAACTCGATTCAGTCGAACTTAAAGAGATTCTTTACTGAAAACACTTTTGATCACCTAAAACATAAACTATTATTTCAAAATAAACTATTATTTATCCACTCCGGATTAGCACCACCAGGCAATTCGGCCTGACTTATGTCTTGTTTCGAGTTTTTAAACGCATAGCCACATAAAGGTGAGCAGGTTGTTGTTTTACTTGTTGGCACAAAAAGTTATAATAAATGTGTCGAATGTGCGACGAGATTGAACAAGCTACACAAGTCTTCTCTTTGTGATATCTTAGGGCCTTCGCACACGAAGGAAAAAAATTATCGACAAACAATAAGTAATCGATGATGCAAAAATCCCTTGTGTGTAACAAGGCAGTCAATTAACACATGTTAAAAATCTTTTATCAGCAACTGATTAGTTTTCCTTTCAAAAAGAAACTAAATTTGTTATTGATAACTAAATTCTACCGATGCAAAGGTGCTTGAGAAGGACGAAGAACCGAACATTTTAAGAACATTTACTATATAATCCCCAAATATTAGTTAAGATCGTTCAGCCTCGGCCCAAAGTGAAGACATACTTATAAAAAAATGGAAAAAGAATGTTTTGGTTTCGTCAGAAAATAGTATTTTGTTTGTAATTGTACAAGTAACAAACTGAGCAAGTACGCGAGGTTACGAATTTTAATTTCAGTCAAGCAGAACGCGGGAAATTAGTTATTGACCTGTGAATGCCATATTAATATTAGTGTAAGCCGTCGGAAATCTTCGGAAGTTATCGGATTTTTCATTTTTGGAAACTGAGTGACCAAAACTATTGCTAAACGTTTTTAATTATTTTAGTCAAGTTTGGGAAGTTTTGGGAATCTCTGGAAAAACGTTGGTGGGTGCTCAGAAATCGTCGTAAACCATGGCAACAAAATGTTAAATGCTAAATTTTCCGAAAATTTTAGGAATTGTTTGGAAAGTCTCGCTGCCTGTTTGGAAACGTCGGAATCAGCCCTCGAGGGTTCAATACAACTTCAGAGTTCAAACCAAAGGAGCACGTAGTAACTTTGAAAATTTGTGGACTCGATATCAGTTCTCTTTGTTTTCTTCAGGCTCAATTCTAATTTTTCCCCTAATTTCAGACTCAAAATGTTCTTATATTCTTATTGGCTATATGTTTCCCGTGGCTGTAAAGTGTCATGGCACTGATGCCAAACTTGCAAAATAGCACTTACGCAGAGGCTCGAATCCCTTGATAAAAAACCAGTCACCATTACATTTACAGTAAAATGCATCCATATTCTCGCTATTTCAAGTAACTGGTGCCGGTGAAGCCGAGCGGGGGAAAAAGCGAGCGAGCAATCCTCCTCGTCCGCTCGCTCGCATTTTCCCCGCTCAGCCGTTCCCCAGCCCCGTGAGCCGCTACGCTGACTACAAGAGGCATTGTTTACTAATCGATTCAGTGCTGCACTTTTGTTGGTTTTTCTTCTTCTGTTAAGTTATATCAAACTCATACAAAGTTTTCAGCCTTTATTTTATTCTTACTAGTTTTCAGGCGATTTTAGCCTCGATGTTCTTATTAAGTTTGTTCTTAATAAGAAAAATGTGTATGGCTTTCTATCATAAACTTGTGTTATATTAATATAATGATACCAGCATCGATCCTACCAACTTTGAAACTATTAGTATTAGATATGCCTGATGGGAGACTGACAGTGCTCTCAAAAATCCGGTAGTATCAAAAATAGCGTAATAAATTTAGCAATTAGTTAAAAAATGTTTCATTTATTATTTTAACAGTGCGTTCTAAAAGTATTTCTTTCGACAATTGATCCATGGTTTTAAAAAAGACGATCACAATCTCTAATGATACAGTTTCGGTCCAATTAGGATATTTGCACCGGCTGTTGCAAATAACGGGAACTGAATTGAACGGGAAAATAACAATTAACAGTGACACTCGCCTCAGCACTGAACCATTCCTCACTTTGGTAAAGACACATCAAGACAACAGAACGCATAAAATGTGTGGTAAAAAATCTCAAAATGTATGATTGTATTAAATTGTACAAAGAAACACATTTACTAAAATGTAAACAGGAAAATTTATTCAAAGCGTTTCCTTGGCAATAAAAGGAATATGTTGCATTCCGACTTACTGTGTCGATGTCATGTCGCCAAAACTGAGTGATCACGGAATCGAAACGAAGCCGAAAATTCGTTTCGGCAATACTTACAACTTTTCTTCTGTGTATTTTGAGAATACTTTATATTCATTTTTAAACAATATTCCGTCCTCATTGTTACTGTGATCAGTTGTACGTGTAGTGCATATAAAGTACTTGATACCGAACGCGTGCATAGTGCTTTTAATTTTTATGTCGACCCGATCGAAACTGTCAGATACATAAGAGAAATAAACCACTGTGCAAACTAAGAATATGGATATCAAATTTCCGAGCTTATGATGGCACCGCACGGCGAGTGTTACCTTCCTAGAGTTTGCTAGCATTTGCTGTTTGCTTCGGGGCATCGTAAAGTACAAATTTTTCTTGGCAGTGTTACAAAAATCTGATCCGCCATGCTTTTTCCAAACTCTTGAGTTTGTTACGTTGGGCAGTGATCGAGCTATTGATAAGATTTTTGAATTGACAGGAAGTGAATAATTTATGACCACCGGCTGCTTCAAGATGTAGATGAAAGTGAGTGTTGGAAACAGCCGGGAGGTTGAGTTGATTGTTTGCGAAATACCGCTATTCTTATCCCAAGCTGTTGATTGCAGTTATTCATAATAACACTTTGAGAAAGCACATTTGTCACCGTCCACTATTGGAAGAGGAAACCCAAGCAGCGAAAATTTTGCCCGTGTGTAATGTAAATTTTCAATGTTGATTACCACAATTGCTGTGATTGGCCGAGAAGGTTGTTTTCGAGCATTTTCATACCACCCGTCATCCAATCAGAAGGCACAGATTCTGTCATATATGCTCATTCACTGCGGCCTTATTTCACTATAATTCTCACGACCGAACAATATTTTCATGGAGGCACGGCCGAGAATGAACGCTTAAGCCGGTCATCAAAGGGCCAAGGTAACTTCAGTCTTTGCGATCTCTGTTATTTTGTGTGTTTCAGCATTCACTTTATCAGTTGCGGTAATATATGTGGTTTTACTATCTTGCGACGACGCGAAGCTAAGACCAAGCGTATATTCTTGTGTAGTTAACTCTAGTATAGCTAAGCTTTTGGTTTTCGCATAAATTTAGGAAATCCGTTTGTACCACAAATTTTTAGCAGCGTCGTCAGACTCGTTTATAAACATCTTGTCAGCACCAACATGGATGAAGATTAGCGGTAAAAGGTCGGTTCCATATTGATATTCGTTCTTGTGGCGTTCTTGGGCAAGTCCGGGCCCATGGCTATTTCATTTCACAACTGAATTTGTTGACATTCACATCAGTTTAGAAACTTCTCCTGGAAAACTTAAGGCATCAAAAATTGATATTGGTTTTATATAGGCATAATATAGCTCGGGATTGATCATAAAAATCATTTGAAACGAGAACAAATTTGCTACTTGAATACAACACTGCTTGAAACGGTTTGTCAGCTGGCGCACAGAATTTTCCATAATTAATCGTAAACGGTAAAGGACATTGATTGCATTCACTACTGTTTTGTAGCATAGAAGGTTTACATCAGGATCTTGCATATCGCAAAGCAAAATTATCGTCACATATTGAAATCACAAGATTCCGTTGATGAGGAAGCTAAAAAGATCGGTATGAACCATATTGAAAGCCAGTTTCGATTTTAGATGCTTTCTTCCGTTCGCATAACCCGAAGATTCTGAAAAGATTCGTACCATTGTTAATTCGATGCATAAATTTTATTTAATATCTGAAAGCTGTTTCTTATGTTCCTCATATTTTCACAACCAAAAGTATTGTACATGGGGATTTCCGCATATCCTGAGAAAGTATTTTGCACCATGAAGTAATTTGTGCCTTCATATTTTTTTTTCTTGAAATCGAACCTTGATCAAATCACGCAGGTAAAAAATATAACTGTGTTATATGTTTGATGTGTCATGTCATTTCCAGTTTGGATCGTGTAGAGATCGTTTGCGATATGCTACGCTTCAAAACTGGTAGCTTCAAACACTGAAGCTGCCGCATTTCGTTCTATTTCAAGTTGATACTAAATATCGATGCATGATGTACTTTGATCTTTTTTTAGAATAAAGAAAATGTTACCACAGATCTATAATCCTTTTTCTGTTTTCAAAGCGTTTTTATTCACCTGGGTTCACTTTTACTTTGCAGTTGCAGTTGTATTATGAATCGGCGAAGCGAAAGAAATAAAACAAGAAATGCAAGTCGAAAGTTGATCCAAGGCCAGTGCCAGATGAATATAAATATAAAAGACACGAAGCAGTCAGCTGGTACTAAAGTTATCACCGAAAACAACACGTCAACATCAAATGCTGCCCTCCGTAATGGAGAGTCAAAATGTGTACAAAGCTCCGAAAGTTGTGAAAATCGTCAGCGAGGGATTGAGAAGTCCATGAGCAGAAGCAGTTTTTCAGGACCGTTTGTTTCTCCAAAATGCGCTACTCCAGCTGTAGCTGCATCAGTGATGTCCACTAACCACCAGTCCAGCTTAAAACCCAAGTCCCCTCGGAAGAAGGAGGATTTGAAAAGAAAAAATGTTTTTTATGAGGAAAGTAACAAGCACAAAAAATTCGTATCAGATTTAAATGGAGAGCAAAATATTGCAAATAGGGTGCCCAGAAATGGAACTGACACAAAAAAACAACCATTCATGGTTGCCAGGCAGTTAACATTTGAGGATAGTAACGGACACAATGATGAGGAAAACACTGACAGCACCATCTCAGATGAAGAGATGGCAAATGCAGATGAATCGTTTTCTCAGAGCTTTGATCCACAGAATAATACTAGTGTTATACGAAGCACAAAACGGACTGCACCCAGCAAGAGAACAGAAAATCTTGTATCAAGGACTCCAACTCCCACTCAGCAAAAATATAAAAAGGGTGACATTGTTCAAATGCCAAATGGAATTCGCAAGAAATTCAATGGCAAGCAGTGGCGCAGATTATGTTCTAAGGAGGGATGTAATAAAGAGTCACAGCGGCGCGGGTACTGTTCACGGCATCTTTCACAAAAAGGACGGCCAATAAAAGGCACAAATATACCTGGTCATAAAAAAGGAAAAATTAAAGGAAAGGGAGAAATCGAATGGGAATCAGGTGGAGATAGTGAGGGCAGTGTTGAAGGAGAATGTTCACAAGAGAGTGACAAAGCTAATATTGGTAATAAAGAAGTAGAGGCAGCAGCAATGCTAATGTCTCTAAGCAGTTCCCGCTGTGCAACACCATTTTCAAACCCAACAACACCCCTGCCATTATCACCAAATATTGGACAGTCGCCCTCGCCATCACCCTTTAGCTTCTATAATCAAGGACACTCAAATGGTGTGTCACATAGATCAGTCACTCCAGTGCGCAATTGGATGCATTCTGCTATGCCAAGATCTGGAAGGTCTTCGAGTTCTGAACTTCTATCACCTTTTTGCCCTGTTACCTCATCTGCTTCAAATGCAGTAAGCCCAGATTCAGGTATCCATTGCCGAGATGATTTGGGTAGTTTAGCTAGTAATACTCCATCGTTGGTCTCACCATTGCCATTACTGTCACCACATACACCAACCAAACGAACGTTCTCACCTATTTCACCACCAGCTGGAAGTAAAAGAGCATTCTCACCCACTCCGCCGACCCCACCAGCCATATCATCAAGACAGAGCTTCTCACCTTTACCCTTTGCACCATCTGCTATAACTCCATCCAGAGCTAAATCAGGACGAGTTACAATATATTCACCAGTTCCACACTCATTACCAGTTACATCCATTAGCACATTTCAACCAGTTTCTCAAAGTGCAAAGAACCAAGAGATGCAAAAAAAGCAACAAAAAGGCCCAGACAGACTTCAAACTTTAACTAGGACCTCAGCCAGTGCAGCTTTGGAAAAACCAGTGATTTCCTCTAAGTCGAAGCCTACAGAACACTCTTCCTCACATTCAGGCAGTGATGAGCATTCTGTGGCACTAACAGTAGGAGAACCTACTCAAGTTGCTGATACAAAGCAATCCGTTTTTATACCAGAAGTACAAGTCACTGCAGTTCATCTAGCTGTTTACCCATGGAGAACTTTGTTACCTTCATTAACATTGGCTACAAATCCATTAGAAGATTCTAGCCACACCACAGGTACAATTTCACAGACCAGCCTTTTAACTTGTGAAGATGCTACTTCTCAGAACAAACCCATGGAAAACCAGGTATCAGATGATTTGCTAGTGACAGCCAATGAGTCAAGTGAGGTCATTATAAACAGTCGAATAAATAACAGCTCGCAGAGTGATGAAATCAAAGCAGATGAAGAAGTTGCCCTAAATTTGGCAAGAGCTATGCCCAGCAAGAGGATGAGAACTACTAGTGAGGAAGATGGCAAGTCTACTCCAAAGGTTAGTTTTTGTTTTGTTTGTTTTTATTTATAGATATTGCACTTTACATGTATTATGAATACAATAATTACATTAGCAGGAATGTGTTCAGAACATAAGGAAATTACTTTGCAAGGGAGAGGCGATATGTTCAACTGAAGGATATCTGTATTAATATGGAAGTACACTTAGCTTATCCACTAGTTTCAGGTGTTCGACAAATTAATGAAATAATAACATATTGATATTATAGATATTTTAAAAACCCCAGCTGACCGGAGGCAATCCAGTTGGCTATACAAACATGACCAGAGGTGGGCTGGAACTCGGGACCACCGGGTTCAAGCACAAATCTGAGTGAAAACAGGGCTCAAATTTGGAATCCTAAGACGAATTACCAACCCTTGAGCCAGGCTGCCTCATGCAACATGATCTTATTATCTTTGAAGATTGTTTTTATAATTTTATGTTTTATGAGGTGGTTGGAAAAGGATTTGACCCAGAACTAGTTTCAGTAATATAACTATTTTTTACATTCTTACTATTGGTAAATATAATTATCTTAACACAATTAATAAATAAATACTTTTTAGCAAACAGAATTATATTTGAACAGCAGTGAATTATGGTATACATGTTCCAGTTGATAATGTTTTTCCTTAATTTGGTCCTGTTTATCCTGTTTATTTTCTTCATAATAAAACCATCCGTAAATTATATGATTGCACTGTTTTAGTAATAATTGCTATTTTGGAGCCATAGCTGAGAAGTGAAAAGTATGTGCAATTATAGAAGACATATAATTCATCAGAGCTGGAAATTGTGCCTGTATAGGTCACTTTTGTGACCAAAAGTTACCCTTTTGCGACTAAAAATTGTCAGTTAGTCAAAGTTTTGAGACCAACCTTTAATGTCCAGGTCATTAATACAACAGAACAAAGTTCCATTTTAAGTGTCTTCACTTTATTTGCTCATATTTTGTACACCAAGATTGAGTTTCCTCACCAAGTATTTCCTTCGCATCACCAATGGCTGCCATTACAGCAGTTTCCTTATTCCAACATTCCAAAATGAACTCTAAGTAAATAGTTTTTAAAAAAACTATAGACTGCATGACGGGTAAGTAAAACGTATGATAAAATCAACCGAGAGTTGACGAAAACAATTTTCCGCGCCGTAAATTTGGAAGAAAGCTGACGT
>JANSTR010037119.1:0-13375 GCA_025434805.1 Antipathozoanthus remengesaui | reverse complement strand
CACGTCAAGTACACGGGTACAATGGTCAAAGTACACTGGTACCGGTACCCGGGTCCCGGCTTCTAATGAGAACCCTGTATTTATCCAAAGACTTTCAAACATGAGGGAAATGGACACAAATGCAACATGCATATCTCACTGTTGCATAATATTAGCAGGATCCCCCCCCCTCCCCTCCCCAAACTCTTTGTTGCTGTGTGATAGGAAGCAGTCACTAGCCACCATTTCAAGATAACCTATTAGTCCATCAGTAAAGAACCAATTGCGTAGCCATCCAGGGTAAGCATTTTGTATGGGAGGCTTTTCATGGAACCTTATGCCAGATACCAATGCTATCAGCAAGCACTCTGCCAGAAAGCCGGTCAAGACCAATAGACTGCAACAGAAGAGGCTGGGTTCAGCCATCATCACAATTGAAGATACTAGTGTAAAAATGATGTTAGTGACCTGTGACCAAGTTATACATTCTCCTTAGCTAGTCACTTTTAGGACCTATTTCTTTGAAAATTATTGAGAGAACTGGTCTTTATTTACTTCACTTCACTTACATCATTTTTGCACTAGACGTATCAACTGGCAGACATGACATGTTGGAGATCACAAATTTGTTTGCAGGGGATAACCAGTGACACAAGCATTTGTTTAGGAAGTTCTTCAAATATGACTTTCCCACAAAGTCTGTCATTACATGAAGGCAACACATATAATCACATAAAGAACGGTTTCGATTTCCAAATACAAGGATGTTTTGAATATGATTTGCTTTGCCGTGAATATTTTGTTTGAAATATGAAGACATTTTCAATAGTTCTAATCTTGGTTGAAGAAAAGTAGTGAAAGGGTCCGGTAAGTAAATTAAGTAATTATGTAAGTAAATAAAATTTATTTTGTTTAATGTGACCATTGACTCCTGATTTGATTCAGGCCTGGACAATATGCTACTGTAAGGCATTTGCAGGTTGAGTGTTTATGTTTAGTGAATATGACAGTTTCTAGCTATTTTAGACTTTTGATTCTTTTAGAACTCTTTTGAAACTGTCAGACAAACTGAGATTCAAACTTTCCCTTTGTAGGCATACATGTATATCTATGTTTTCCCATGAAAGGCTAGCACATAAGGCACTCGGTTGTGCCCCAGTTTTTCAAGACTGGTTGTATATAGCACTGATCAATATACTCTGCAATTCACTTGTCACAAAAAGACTCTAACCTATGAGTTCTATTTAACTACTGTTAATAGTTTTAAAATACTTTAAACGCCTTTAAGAACTATTCTATAACTGATTTTGTTCTCAATACATTTCTACACAGACTGCTATGGTTACCAATTTGCAAGATATAATTTGAGTGATTGCAACTCGTCAGTTCTTCACTTTTTCATCTATATTCATACAGAAAAATCACTTGTACTGTTTCACATGCTACTAACAGATTAATTAAATTAAAATCAAACCAAATAATAGTAAAACCTGTCCATGAAGGTCTGAATTTAGCAACATTTCCAGTTACAATCTGACAGATTAATTGCAGTACCTTAATTAATACCATGACTGAAATAGAGAACATCAGGTAATTTCATCTTACTTGTCACATTTTCTATCCCAGGTCAAGAATGGCTTCAGAATCTCCAGAACAGCATGGTGTATGCAAATACTTCTGTAGAAACAAAGGGCATGGCTTCATAACTCCAGATGATGGTGGAGAAAATATTTTTGTTCACATTTCAGAGTGAGTAGCAAACACTTGGAGCTTGACTCATTCTAGCCTCTTTCAGTTAACACAGTTTTCCTTTTCATCGTATGCTGTTTCTGTGTAGTCATACTGTAAATTTGAGATTACATGAACTAAAGTAAGATAAGGTCTAGAATCTACTGTTCATGTTCAGGAGCAGTGGTCCCGAGTATTTTACTGATATGTAGAGTTTCTGCTTGAAGAAAATGAAAACAGTTTTTTAAGAGTCTGTTGTAACAAGATTTTCTTTCTACACTAAAACAGTCAAGAGCTTTGAAACTGTACCCAGAGTCCTTTTTCAGTGTGAAGTGCTTTTTGATTATTAACTTCATGTTTTCGAGGTCTGTATCCAATAAAATACAATAAGTAATAAAAAAAACAGCGATTATTCAGGCCCAGCGGAAGGTACCCAGAGTTGGTCCAGCCATAGAGAAAATTCCTCGAGCTCCACAGGTGCAAACAAATTAGGGGGTTTTGTTGGCATGCCGCCCCCCTCCCCCCCCAAAAAAAAAATTTTGAAATTTAGCTTCTCTTGGATGCGAAATGGCATGTTTTCAGAGAGAAATGAACAAAAAATGAAACAAACATTGTTGTGAAAACTCTATTGTGAAATTCGTAATACCGTAAATGGTCGTTTTAGAAAAAAAATTAAAAAATGTAAATTGGCTCAAAAGTTGGTCTGACCATGGCCGCATCAACTGGACCAGCTCCACCAGGCCTGTTATTGAGGAAGTCAAGTCCTTCTGCATACTAAGAAGAAATCAATATGAAAGGTATAATTGTGTACTATTAGTTATGCATGTAGCTCATAGAAATACTGCGTGCTGATTATAATATCTTGAAGAAGCATCATTCTATCTTCATGGTTAAATCACTGTGTCCTCAACATTCTATAAAATATGCAGCTCTTTTCTATATTTATTGCAGTATTGAAGGAGAATATGTGCCAAGAGAGGGAGATAAAGTAAGATACCGCACAGTGATGCTGCCGCCCAAGCACTTAAAGAAACAAGCAGTAGAGGTTGTTATTACAGAAATGCATGGAACACATGAGAAGTGGTGGAGCGGAAGTTAATTGATAACAAATTGTAACACTGCTATTACTCTAAAATTTACCTGTAAAAAACTGGTTTATTGTCGATTTTACTGTAAGGTTTCACTTGCAAAAACATTACTATTATTGTTTGTATTAACATGTATACTTGCTCATTTTAATGTCATTTACAGTATTAAGGTGTAGCTTCTATATCACAGGTACTACTGGCAGTATACACTGCTACTGGTAGCAGTGTTTTCTTAAGGTTTAGTATGGAAGGTACATTGATTGGGAAAGGAGATACAACAGTAGCACTTCTCTTATCCCAAGTTAGAGTTTAGACTGGTTTACAGCTGGGGAAAGGAGGTACAACCAGTGCGGAAAGGCAGTACAATGTACCCATGTATCCTTACTAGGCACTTTTCAGGAGTTCTTTTTATTAGGCACTTTTGGGAGTACTCCTTATAAGGCACTTTTCAGGAGTACACTTCATTAGGCACTTTTCAGGAGTGCTTCTCATTAGACACTTTTGGGATTACTCGTTATTAGGTACTTTTCAGGAGTACCCCTTATTAGGCACTTTTCAGGAGTACGACTCATTAGGCACTTTTCAGGAGTACGACTCATTAGGCACTTTTGGTATTGCTCCTTATTAAGTACTTTTCAGGAGTACTCATTAGGTACTTTTCAGGAGCACTCCTTATTAGGCACTTTCAAGAGCACTCCTTATTAAGTATTTTTAGGATTAGTCCTTATAGGTAATTTTTACGAGTATAGTAAAAACCCGTGTGTAAGGAGAATCTAGTGAATTAAAGACCTAGAACTTCTCATTTTAACTTTTAATACCCCAAAATATAAGAGCCTATTCAAGCTGGCAAAGTAAGACAGGTTCGTATGAGTTGTGACAAATGGAATGTTGGAACTTAACAAGAAAATAATTTTAAATTTATTTAGTACTCTAGCATTCATTGGTAATATGTACTGTACAGCAGTTACAGTGCCACACACATACTTGTTGATATTTGTTTAATAACAGTAAAGTATACCTAAAGAAATTAAAAACCTAATTAGCCACGACTATTAGTTAATACCCAAAAATATGAGAACCTGTCAAGTCTGACTTTGAAAAATCTAGGTTCTTACACTCGGGTTTTTACTGTACTCCAAGTTAGGCATTTTTAAGAGTACTCATCATTAGGTATTATCAAGAGTGAAAAGGTTAAAGTTTATTTAGTTTATATAGCAGAGGGGTTGGCACAGTGGTTAAGATCTCTGCCTCCCAACTCTAAGGTCCCAGGTTCAAACCCCGGCATGGTCGAAGGTTGAATATTTGTGCGACTTTCTTTCCCGCTAAAGTTCACTCAGCTTTCCATCCTTCCGGGGTCAGTAAAATGAGTACCAGCATACATGGACCTTTAAGAAGCGGCTGCCAGAGGAGCCTATACATGCTTCCGGTCCGCTGGGGGCAAACTGATCATTGTAAAGCGCCATTCTGGATTCATATGGAAAAGGCGCTACATAAATGTACCACTTTACTTTACTTAACTTTACTTTACTGTGGATTCTCTATTCAATAAATTCAGTCACCATAAATGTAAGAATCATACAACTGAGCTCGTTATTTAAACTTGCCTTCTTTCTTGCCACGAGTCCTGTCCGGGCTGCGCGTGGAGGTTGTACCAGAGAGCCAATCAGAATCTTCACCTGCTAACACCACTGTCTCTGCGCTTCCGCCGAACTCGCCAAACCTGTCTTCATCGGAAGAAAAGGAGGAAGACGAACGTGTACCGAAAGAATCCGATTCCGATGGGCTGCGCTCCTCGCGGATACTGTACAGGTCTCTCGGGGGTGACGTGGCCTGCTGTTCTTCTGCTAAATCCGGCTCTGTCAGTCGCCCTGCTGTTGGCATGGTTACGGACCCCTGCGTGCTCGGTAATGAGTCTTGTGATGCTCCCTCCATCTCCAATGAGTCTTCACGGGGATTCGCCTTGTTTTCACACACTCGCATTATCTTCTTCTTGTAGTCAATAAAGACGCTAACTCCATTATCGATCTCACGTGACGGCTCGTCGTGTATGTCAATAGAGTGCTTATCGTCTTCTTCTACTTCAAGTGACAAATGGTCACGTGACTGCACGTCACGTGTATGTTGGTCACGACGATGCATATCGGAGACAGCTTCCTCGTATCTAGGAGGCGGTTCAAAATGGCCATCCATGCGGCAAGTGTCTGTCTCACTGGGGTGTGTTTTCCTCGCTGGCTGATCATCCAAGGCCCCCAGTTGAAATCCCTTGTCGCGCATGGATGACCCACCTTCGTCGTGTCTTTTTCTTCTTGTCATTTCTGAAGGGCATTTTCTAGTTCTTATGAAATGAATGTCCTCTGATTCATTATCCGATAGCTCGCTACCTTCAAATGACACACTGAACTATTTACTTTGCTTCAAACTATACACTGAACTATTTATATATATATATTGAAGCAAAGTTCCACTCCAACTCATAGCTTTTAAGAAATGTATTTAAAAACGTTTCGGCCGTTCGGCCTTCAGTTAAAAAATCTAAAAATTTACAAGTTAAAAAAGTTAAAAATGCATTTTTAACTATTTTAACTTTTTTAACTTGTAAATTTTTAGATTTTTAAACTGAAGAAGGTCGAACGGCCGAAACGTTTTTAACTTTCAAAAAACGCATTTCCTTCCTGAACTAAATTACAGTCACACTGTAAAGTAAAGCTTATTCTTCCGTTTTCTGAAATCTATTTACAAGTACTATTTCCTACAGGACCTCTTACCAGTATACTTGTTCTAATCTATTCTTATGTCAGCTGTTCGCTTTTACGGAGATGAAACTCGATATGTATAGTTTACTGTTTTAGGAATCAAAAGAAGTATAATGTTGTTGATATATCGTAACAATATTGAGCACTGTTTCAGTCGCTTCTATGAATTACGAACAATTTCTCTGGCCCGATATGATTAAACATTCTATTGCTTGAAAATCCGGTTCAATAGTCTGACATCTGTAATTCCAAAATCACACGGTTTAAATATTGCTTTATAATTATTTAACATGTCGACTATGCCTGCAGCGTTTTACAGACAGATGAGCCGCTAAACGCGACTAAATACACATCCTGCTTGTGACAGATGTTCTTTGAGTAGTGGAAAACATTTTACGTAGACAAAAGCTGGTTCTAGAATCTGAAGAAATTCAACAAAACTAAACACAGGTAATATTATCAGTACTTTACTATAATGACAACAATACGAAAACAATAATAATACCGACAGCACAGAAACCAATCTTTTGCAAAACAGATGGTAAGAGAATTGCGTTTTTTATACTTCATTGAGAAAAAATAATCCATCTGCATCAGGACGCTAAAGTGTTCAACAGCTCAACTGAACACTTGTCGCAGATGTTGGCCGTTGAACGGCGATTTGATAACAGACATGAGTGTTCGTTGATAGATGTGATGAGCACACCAAATCACCTGTAGTCTGTACTGTGGAGCAGTTCATCTCAACAACAACAATAAAACGGAACTTAGAACTTACAAACGTAACACAATGTGAAATGAAACTTCCTAGGTTATTCAAACGTTCCCTCAAAAGTCTAAAAAAATTATGAAAAAGAACGTTTCTAAATTTGTACGTGTGCACTGATTCGGAACGACCGAGGTCGAACAACGGAAAAATAAATATCTGTGATGAACCGAGCCACGAATATACATATCTTGCCATTTTTAACGGCAATATCTGCAATAAAACGAGAATGTGTACCTTCCCATTGTGGTTTTCCTCCTTTCGTGAACAGAAGTAAAAGGGCCAGGTGCGAGCGGGAATAACCGCGAACCTCATCCGCATTAGAACACATGATGAAACGTCTTTCGACTCCGGTAGTGTAAAATAAAGTCACAGATTATCTCATGCATTAACCTTCGTGCGGCCAAATTACTAATTCACATTCACTGTTCATTGCAAGTCTTGCAAGTACGGACGTCTGGGAGTGCGCATGCGTGACCAAGATAAACAGTTTTCATCAACAAAATAATGTTTCAGATATAAAAGCCCTCGACGGGTAACCCTGTTAGTTAGTATAATTACAAACCAGATAACAACATCATCGTGTACAGGTGTACACTGGAGAAGTGAGCGTGTGCACTGGTGAAGTTCTGACACTTCAGTTCAGTCAGTGGATGTTGATCAAATCTGAATGACACAATACACGCGCGAAAACTGCCAATTTGCATTTTTCAAACATGGTTTAAGGCCAGTAAAGCAAGAAAAAATATGAACAAAAAAGACTTCGTGTTGCGTTTTCTCTGAAAATCTCATTACTCTTGAACTTGGTCGAGGTGAGACAAAGAGAAAAGATCACGTGAGCTTGCAAGTGCAAATGTCACAAAGCGATTCAACACTTACCTGCACAACACTGATCGTTGAGGGTTCTGCCAACCATGCGGGCTTGTATGACCCCCCTGTTCCGGCCCTTGGAGCGGAGGGCATGCAGGTCCCTCATTATGCTGTCGACACTCCTCGACTGTTCTCTTGAACTGCCTGATTCCACTGGAGTTTGCCTTGAGTTTGTGTTGCAGTATGCGCTGTGAATGCCGGCTGATCGGTTGTGCTCGTATAAACCGTAAACGTTATGATAACCACGGCCACGGTGAATATTGCCGGTACTGGCCGCCCTCGCGGGACAACTATGCCCGGGATACCTGTCAATGAATCGAGTGCATGTCTCTGTCACGATTTGAAACGTTTAGATAAGAAGATGATAAATCATTGAACTGCAAGTGGCAGTTCAAAGCTTTCTATGAATTAGGTGAAGTTCACTTGCTCGGTTGGGTGGAATAGTTAATGTACTGAGCTTATCTGTATCCCCACTGTGTCAACAGTGAAATCTGAATTCAAGGACCTGCTTCCTTTGCACTTTTACCAATTTAGAAGAGGGGAGACACTTTGCCTCTCTCAAAACATGACTTTTGTCAGTTAAATTGGACCACTCTATCAGTGCTGGTTTAAATACCTTGCACAAAATAATTATTTTATATCACTCTACAGTGTATTTCCTATTCTTACTCTGCATATTGTATGTATGTATCTTCAGACTCTATCAGGCTCAGTTGGACTTCATGGAGGAATAATTCAGGGTGTATTCAAAACAAATCAAAATAACAGGTTTTAGTGAATTAAAAAACCAGCAAGTTACCTGCATGGACTTAACTGTACATTGTCATAATCAAACAAGAACTAAAACAGACAGAAGCAAATGAGAAGGTGGATAAATCTAAAAAATGGTGAGACACGAAAACTGTAGCTCCAACAATTATTCAGGCTGAAGTTCTATCTTAGCAGGTGATATGGGTTCGGACCTGTAAGTTAATCGCAATCCTATTCCTATTTGTAATTTCTATTCCCAAAGGAGTCTAATTCTGGCTATGTTTCTGTAGGTATCAAAGTCCTAATAAAAACAACCGCAAATCAATAAATGAATCGACAATCAACACGACCCGACCTGATGATGCGTGGCAGATCAGTACCGGAAAAACTAGATCCGTTTCTGCACGTCTCACCTTTGTATTGAAAGAGGTCTGCGTGGTCTTCGGCATTGGTCGTTCAGACGGGTGTAGCTCGCGTGCAGTGCAGAAGGACTCGGGCTTAGTCTATCGGAGACACCGCTGCTCCGAGGTGAGTCGTCGGTCTCAGCTCCTGATGACGTAATGGTGTGTATACTACCCGAGGTTAAATTCAAATCTGTCACACTGGACAACAGCTCTAACAGTTCTTCTGCTGACAAAGCCTTCTCGGCCAGCTGCAGCTGGGAGGTCTGGGTCTCGCGGTCGTTGGTTTGTCTACGTAATCCGAACTCTTCTTCATCGTCTGTCTGACAAGCGGTTGTTTTTGGTGGTGTGCGGGTGGCCCCAGACACAGAACGCTCCATATCAGATTGCCTGTGCGTGGCCCCAGACACAGAATGCTCCATATCAGATTGCCTGAGGGTGGCTCTAGACACGCAAGGCTCCATATCAAGTTGTGCAGCGGGAAGCTCGCACGCAAGTAACTGTTTGACGTTAAGAGTTTCTGCAGTGAGTAGCACTCTCTCAAGTTCTTCGTCCTCCAGAAATTGCTCAGGTTCAACTCTTAAAGCCTCCTCAATCATCTCTTTAACGTCTTCATCGTCCTGACTATAAGCAAACTCCAGAATGTTGGTAAAACGCTCAGACAAGGATTGGGCTTTCTTCCATCCACAATGATTAAAAGGTGCCATCGATACGGCCGAGGATCTCTCAGGGGAGCGTGAGGTGCCAGGTGCAAACCCTCCACCAGAATATCTAACTGCTTCAGATTCAGTTGCCTTTCTGTACTTTGACAGTTTCCTCAAGGTCTGCATGCGTAGATTCTCTTCAGTGCAAGCAGGGCTGAATCTTCTCGGTTGTTTTCTGGTCTTCGTTTGATGGCATTGGTTCTCGTCTAAACGGGAAGTGGGAGGTATGTTTCCATTGACAAGTTCAGGTCTCGAGGTTTTCCTAGAAGAAGCAAACCTCACATTCGCATCATCGTCTCCCGAGTAACCAGATACAGACGAAGTGCTTGAGACTGTGCGCTGCGACACACGCGCCTCCGGTATTGACGTACAGGACAATTCTACGCGCAGGTCAGGCTTCTGAAAGATAGGTTGAGAGTCTATCCTATCTACATCAAAAGAACACTGTTTTATCTCGACAGACGACAGGGTACTGGGAAACAAGTTCGACCGCCCTAGATCCGTTTCTCGCGTATCGCTAAAAACCTGGTTGTGACAACACGTGGTTACTCTATCCACAGGTGGAGTGAAGGCAGCTGACTGACCATCAGTCGTTTGGTAAACTTTGCGTATGAACGGCGACTGGTCTTCGTCACTCTCGGATAGAGGGTCACACACTGACCACGAGCGTCGCTTCAACTCGATTCGTTGATTCTTCAGATACTTTGAAGAATTGTTCACTCCACAGAATGAGTCAGGCCGTCTTCTCAGATTTGAATGTGATCGCCGCCTGGTGTCCGCTTTGACATCTTCTCCGGTCCTGGTTTGAAGATTTTGTTCCGTTATCCATCGTTTAGTTTGTGGCACGGTGTCACGGCTGCCTTCCGCCTCAATTTTCTGTAAGGTTTTCTTAACAACTCGTTTACCATCCATCATGTTTCCGTCACGTGTTGTGGCCGAAGGTCTGGAGAACACGGGTTGTCCAGACAGGTCCATGCTGCTGTCCCGTGTCGCTGTCGAGCACTCGCTCATGTACCCACTAGCGTCTGTCGCAAAGCCATCGGATGTAACATCACTGAGTGCATCTCTGTCGACCAAAATATTACTTGTCCGCTCTGCATTTAGAGCGTCTTCCAAAGCAGGATTTCCCAGCTCGTCTTGGGCTTCGTCTTCGTCCTCAGAGGAGAACACTTCAGGCACCTGAACGCCATATTCGTCCTGCTCCTGCTCCTCGTCGTGGTACACCACAAACTCGTCGAATTCGTACTGAGGCTCCATGAATCCTTCAGCAGGCGGGAGGGGAACACTCTGGCCGCCTCTGACCTTTTTTGGAAATGGGACCTGGTTGTCCGTACCCTGCAGTGAAATGGGAACCTGGATGTTAGTTTCTTTATTCCAAATAACGGTCTGGCTTGTTGCTGCTCCATTCGGAAGCGGGTCTTCGTTTTCTCTGGTTAGGAGAGAGACCTTAATGTCCGATGTTCCTTTGGCCCCAGATGAAAAAGGAACCTTAGAGTCTGATGTTGCTTTGGCCCCGGATGAAATAGGGACCCTAGTTTTCGAGGTTCTTTTGGCCTCGGATGAAATAGGGACCCTAGCTTCCAAGGTTCCTTCCTGCGATACGCTATCTTCATCTGGGCTCAGTTCATCAAGTTCGTCTAGAAAATTTTCAATTTCATCATCTAGTGAAAGTTTATCGCTAGAACTTGACATCCGTTCGTTTGCGATGACCGCAAGTCCTTCATCAATATTCTGTTGATTTTGTTCAGTTCTCGGGCCTTCATCAGTTGTTACCACCTCATTTGTAATCTTCACGTTGTTACGTCTTAATTCTTTCTGCTTGTTTGGAAAACAGATATTTTTGTCGTTGGTTTCAGTTTTCGTTTCCAAAATTTCCGAGTCTCTTAAAATATTTCGACCGTGTCTTGATAATTCTGCTGTCATTTCACCACTGCGTGTCTGAGCAAGCGCCTCGAAACGTTTAATGCGTTCTTCAAAGGTTTGATCGCAAGACAACCTTCCTCTGAGCGCCTCAAATGCCGTACCGTCTCCATACGCCGGGGTGCCGTCCACCGTGTGACGTCGGCGACGACGCACATCGACGTCACTCTGTTCATCACTCCACACAAAGTGTTTGTTTGACTGTGTCTCTAATTTCGCAATCTGGGAAAAAATTGGATCATTGGTGGGAAAAACTGGAACGCTTGCGCGCTTTGACTTTGGCTTTGGTAAAACTGGAGGAGGTTTCTTTCCTTGGCTGTTACACGGCCTCTCGAGAGTTGAGTTGGGTGACGAGCTGTAATACAGGCAGTAGAACTCCTCCGACTGCTGATCTGCCTGAGTCTTCCCCTCTGAACCGGTTTTCACATCCACACAGGTGGAACTCGCGCTTGCTGCATCTGTTGCCGAGTCATTGGTTACTGCTTGGGACATTTCCTCGACATCCGGCGTTACATTTTGCGTGTCTGCGCTTTGCTGTGATGCGCTAGTGGAATCGTCAGTGTTTGTCCCGGAGTTTCTGTTCAACTGATGTCCAGGACTGACTGGTTTATTATTAGGTGACGCTTTACTAGCTGCGCTTTCAGTCCCTACAGGGCTTCTCTCGAGCTCCTCATCAACAAAACAACCTGAAGAGATACAATAACAGCGTTACAACCAACACTATTATTATGGGACGTTTCTAAAATAACCAAAGGTATTTTTTATTACTTTCGCCAGAGCCTCGATTGACTTGTATCAGTTCGAGTTCACGTGCTATGAAAGTCGGGTTATTGTCACAAATCAGCGGACAACATTACTTACATTACTTCACCATGTTTCTCTCAACACTTTCCTCGTCTCCACCGATATCCAGTGGTATAATATTATCAGTCTAGAGACACGAGGCGTGGAGGCCCGTATAGTCGCCAATGTCTTTCCTATACTGGTGACAAGCCTGTCGTTATATTAAACGTTTGCAGCGTGACTCTTGGATGGTAGACGTTGTCCGAGTCGCGTTACTCGAGCAGTAAGCAACGGAGTGACTTCAGTGCTGTGCTGACTGTCCAAATCAGCATTTTTCTTAACGAGACAAGTCGGACTTTGTAGCGGCCCCAAAATAAAGTAATCAGCCAGAACAGAGTACGTAAGGCCTAATGTCTAATGATACTTGCCATTACTATTAATTACAATCACCATTAATTACAATCACCATTAATTACAATCACCATTAATTACAATCACCATTAATTACAATCACCATTATTTACCATCACCTTAATTACCATCACCTTAATTACCATTATAAAAACTTATTGTAAATGCTTCAATTAGGTTCAGTTGCCCAGTTCTGCAAGGAATGCGAGTGCCTAGACTTGAGCTGACAAACACCATGGCCTATTCTATCTGAAAGCGAGATATTTAATTTATTCTAATAAAGTGATATATTTGATTAATCTTAATAAAGTGAGTTCTTTGATTAAGTTATGAACTGATTTATAAAAGTGATTTATATGCACTCATGATAGCCGAAAGAGTCATTGCTGCAATTTGAAAACCTACGTTTTTCTGTATTACATTCAAAAAAGCTAACCAGCTGGTGATAACTGCATTTGTCAGGTGCTTCAACCACGTTCTGGATCGTTAAATTCCTAATACATGATAATCTCTATATATGATAATCCCCATATATGATAATCCCTCTATATGATAATCCCTATAAATAATAATTAACGCGCAATCAGTATTTCCTTGGAAAATACCCCTCGTGTGATTTGTGAGGCGAATTGTGGCAAGTCTATATCTAAGGATATGTCACGCATCGACACATATATGATCGTGTATGCAAGTCGATGACGCTACGAGTAATCTTATCTGTTAGCTGTTAGCACCAGCAGGGGATTCGCACTTCTCGTTGAGTCAGTTTGGAAATTTTTAAGTGCCGAGTTGACGGCTGAAGTATGTCCCTCAAAGCGCGTTCCAGTGTATAGTTTCAACAACGTAAAGCGCTTGATATCCAAAGCGTCGGCAATTCCGAGGTTTTTATTGCTTGTATTAATTTGAAATCTTGATACTTTTTATAAACTTATGGGAAATTCCAGGTTTATCTTTTGCGGCTCCAAATTATATTAGCTATGCAGGTAAACTATAACTACTGACCCCAATAACCCGTCACGTCACACCAGCGAGCTTCAAATCTCGCGACGTTTCCAGCAGCGATAACATTGACAAGCCTGGACAATCCCTATAAATACACATAAAATTCCGAATATAAGTTCTGTCCCTCCCTAATGGGCTCCGCCATGCCACCTATACAATAAGTGCAATAGATTTTGCTGTTGCTAAATGACTAAATCAACCAGACTGAGTTGCCCCCACT
>JANSTR010037008.1:0-13378 GCA_025434805.1 Antipathozoanthus remengesaui | reverse complement strand
GGGTTGACGAAAACAATTTTCCGCGCCGTAAATTTGGAAGAAAGCTGACGTTTCGAGCGCAAGCCCTTCGTCGGGGCTATTTACTTAGTAGTTTTAGTAGCCGTTTATTTAAGAATGTTTTAGCTTCGAATGAAGAGAGAATATTTGTTTTGTACTGATCGAGCACACATGTCTGTTACCAGTCGGTTAAGCAAGCGCCCTGTGATTGAACTTGTCTTTTTGAAGCAAATCGTGACATCTTGATTTTTGAAACTTTTTAAGCTAAGAATAAGAAATCGAACCTGCATTAGCTATTTTGAAGATCAGTGTTCTTAAGAGTTATCAGTTCAGTGAGATCTCACTTAGCGACAGCAAAAACATTGCTTATTTTTACACTGTGTGTACAGAAATGGAAAAAAAATTGTTTCTAAAACGCTTTCCAGCGACGCAGGTAAAACTTGTTTTTAAGTTGATTAGCAGAGTGAAATGGCGAAGGAGTGGAAATTGAGCAGTCTAATGTGTTATATAAACCCCCACACTCTGTCATTAGACGGGACACACAGCTAAAAGCTACAGCCTACTGCTATTTTGCACAGCCATAGCTGACGAGTATTATACCTCTGTTTGGAATTCCAATTCACTCGACTCCACAATGCGTCTGTTTTGTATTGAAATACGATCACGAGTTGAAGTTTCACACACAAGCTGTGCCTGTCTCTAAGAACCTGGTTGGCCTTGTGTGAAGTAGCTGCTGTGTCCCTGGGAGAGAAGAGATCCAGTCATTTGATGAAGTAAACAGGAAATCCTAATCATACAGGGAATGAGTAATGTTACGGGTGAAAACGTATGTACAAAAATTGATTGGCCCTCTTTCGTGTTTTAGGGGAAGTACATTGCGGACATAATAATTATGTTTGGCAGAGAGCCAAAATAGGTTATGCATTACATATGTTATAAATAAAAAGGAATTACCTGTATGTGAATAATTCTGGAAATAGAAAAAAGAGTGCTTTGGATTTTGAACAGGCGACCTTCCTGTTTCATGTCATCCGTTGGAAATGGACATATACACTCGTGTTTGGTCACTTCATAAAGTACTAAAGTTTCTTTGTTCTTGTAATATATATTTCTTGGGGAGTCTTTGGTGGTTTGTTATCCTTCGTTGTCAACTAACTATTTTATATAATGTGCCTCATTTTCCGATAAATTCACGATCGTCTAGGTTACTTTTTCACCTAAGCTGACGACCGGACGAGTTCAGATAAAATACAAACTTGAGTTCTAATATTCAGAATTAAACCTAGATGTATAATATAGTATATTTTTTAAAAGTCTTAAGATTAAAGAATTTGAATCGATCTTTGCAGTCATACTTCGTTTTCGGAATAATTCTGGAGTTTACTAACCAGTAAGGACTCAATTTTGTTACCACAATATATTTGTTAAAGGTTGAACGTCAAGGTTTTGCTCTTTTGACCTTTTGAACAGCGATTTTCCATTTTATCTTATTTGATATTTCAGTCTACCTCAGTTTTCCCCTTGAGAATTACTCCCGTATTTACGCAAATTAATGACCTAAAACCCAATTTCCTTTATTCCACGACAATCACTATAATTTATACTTTTGACGTTTTATTCGAACTCGGCAGCACCGCCTGGGCTAGCATATTACCGCTTCACATCGAGAAGGAATTTGCTTGAGTGCTTTTTATCGGAAATTCGTGTCCGGCTTAATTCTCTCTGTTTGCACTGGAAAAAAACCATCTCATTTTACACTCGCATGTACCGACCGATGATTTTTCGGCTTCATTTATCAATGATTAGAATTACGGAAAATAAACAATGGTTGAGATTGCGGCAAAGTTGTGTTCAGACTTCAGTTGTTGTCCGGCTTTACCTCCACAGCTTTTAGTTGTAATACGAGTTACCTTCACGAGTTGTGACGCAAACAATGTACAGGCACCTATTTACAATAGATATGTATATATTAGATCTTTAGCTGTACACCTCTATTGTTTGGTTTTATTAGTTATAAACTTACTGACAAGACTGTTATTGTCGATAGTTGATTTATTCAGTTAGAATCTACGGTACGTGTGGTTTGTTTCGGGTCAGTTTAGTACCTAGTACAAGTAGTGGGGATTGCATATGAGGATTGCCCCTTTTGTTGTCTTCATATCACCATATGTACGCTGTCTTGAATGCTCGATATAGGTAAATGGGAAAATAGGGCCTTTTGTATTCCATACTCCCATATTAGAATATAGCAGTTCAGTTTCATTTCGTTCAGTTTCTTGATCACATAGAGCTGGAACAATTTTCAGTTTAAGAACTGAACCAATTGACTTATACAAGGAATGCTAATCATGAAGGAATTGGTAGGTATCAAACCGAATCTTGGAAGACAATCTTGATTTCATGCTTACCTGTTAACATTCAAAACGAAAAGATAAGTTCTTGTTTAGTATTGCAGCTTTTAATTTTCTCGACTTATAAGTTAATAAATATTCGCCGCGACCTTGGAAGTGTACGGCTGTATGGCATCGTTCACAAAACTAGGCAGGGCTAAAAATCAAGCTTCACTCTTTTTTTGTGAAGAAGTGTCTTTGATAACGCAGAGCCACTTTTACATAATTCGTGGAACAGATTCATTTCAGAGCACTTGCTTAGATTCATTGGTATATCCTGTAAGTCACGGTGATTGCAGTTTGGTTCAATTCAAGATGATGATGGTATCTTAACAGCATAGTGACTGAAGCCTTCCGCCTTAGCTTGGCCATTCTCCTCGGTTACTCAGGTTGTTTATCGCTCATACTCGTCAGTCTCTCGAACACATACTGAAGAAGCATAGCCGGGTGGACCCAGTTATAGACCATGCATCAAACACAAGCTTAGTACTTTATCATGCATAGTTTCCATCCTAATGCAGTATGAGTGTATATGTACTTCAAAGAAACTGGGATGGATATCATTGCATTTATTCACAACAAAACTGCAAAGAACATTTTTTCATTGGTCTGGGGATCAAATATAATATAGAACAGAGAGGAATCCGGTCTTTGCTTGTAAGAACTGGTCATTTCAGTTGCTATTGCCTTTGTCAACCTTACGGTTGTTTTGTTGTTTTGCAAGCTTGCATCAAATGGTTCGTTAAGACGTATATGCACGTATTCGATATAAATGTTGTTTTTGAACAATTGTACATGAGAGAAACACGAAACTATTCTTGTAACTAATGGCCAGGACTTTATTTACAATTTTAGTTTTGTTGTCAAATAACCCAGCTTTGAAGCAAAACTAATTAATATTAGGACATGCATCTGTTTGAGTTTCGAACAACTTGAATTGAAAGACACTTTTTTTCATGAAAAGGTGAAAGTGTTCAGATAAAGAGGTCTTCCGTTGAAATTCGAATGACGCCAATAACTTAAGGAGGCTTAAAGATTCCTTCCGTAAATCCCTTTATCCTCTCTTAGCGCACCTGCGAGATGACAACCCCACAATGTCCACATTTTATATCCAGTTTATTAAGACTTTCTGCATTTGAAGTTAAAGCAAATTTTATAAAATCAAAACTGAAGCACTATCGCTAACATGACAACGCCCCCATTTCATAATCTTTTCAGAAAAGTAATAATTTGGACAAATCCTGTCTCTACCTTTTGTGTTCATTGCATTGAAGGAGTAAAACAGCCTTCATTGATTCTCATGCAATTATGTGCTTTGATAACGAGATAGTTTTGACGGGGACCGTAAAGATCTTTTTTCCAAAATCTAGTAAATTGGTCTTAAGTCGTTCTTATTTCTATACTTAATATAATTTTATAGTTTGAAAAATGCTTTTCTCATGGTTCTGGAGTCGAATCCGAGCCTAACTTTTTCAAAATTTGTTCTCAAAATTTGAGCAAATGTTCTTGATGATAAATGTTGGAGTTCGAACTATTGAGAATTATTATTCAGTCTAGTTTTCTCAATTTAAGCAAACTTCGCATTTGTGAGCAATCCCTCGAACAAATTTAAACTTGCTTAATCTGTTAATGGGTGGAAGTTGCAGAATGTTTGTTTTCTCTTCTGTTTCAATGTTATTGCCCACAACTAGCTGAGAAAGAGAACCAACTAAGAACCAAATATGCAGTTTTTGCTTCAAACATAAAACGTTTTCTCAATATTTTATGAAATGAAATATTTTGAAAAACTTAGCGTTATCTACATGACATCAAAACTTTACAAACTAATTCCCACTTAGCAGGTCATGCATTTTGCATGACAACAAAGTGACACTGTGATGGTGTTTTTTCCAGACAGTTCCCTGAAAAGATTCGGGAATAGCTGGCAGAAAGCAATCGTATTCTCTCTCGTTCTACTGACCGCAAACAATGCACGGCTGTTCACTGGTTACCAATATATCTTCTAAAACCGTTATCACAAGTTTCTTTTACACTTCTGGTAAAATTGCTTGCCTTTGAGACCTCTAGTGACAAGACGGCAAATAATTACCATAGCACAGGAAATAACAATATGAACAAAGCGAAAGTGACACAACAGCACGTGTAGAGAACTCTTGGATTCACAGCACGAGCCAACACGTCATAAAAGCTGCTTCGAACTTTACTCGAATCTGTTCAACGCAACATGCCCGAGACATTGTCCGCAGTAATCGAAGAACTTTAATTTTCTTAGTGAAGAAATGAAACACTCTTACTTCAAATGAAACTGAACTCAATTTGAATATAAACATTGGCAGTATTTGTTAAGTTTTGACAATTCTTTGTCACTTCTCAGTTTGGCGGGAAACTGACAGTTTCAACAAGACAGTGTCTCTTTTGGCACATCCGTTTCCTGCCAAACAGCAATTTCATGCAAATGAATCACAGCTAGTCACCGTAGGGTTTTGCTCTTTGGGAGAGATTTAGAAATTTCAGTTATTTTGAAGCGCAATCAACACGCAAAACAACTGCGAAAAAAAGCAATTTGTTTTCGCCGCGAAAAACTGGATTTGCTTCTTTCTTTCTTTCATTCTCTCTACACTACCCGGCAGATCTTGATAATTTCTAGTCAGACTTTACTGATATTTGACTGATTAGTTTTTATCCTATTAGTAATGTAAATGGTTTATTTCATCACACGCGCTCGCTTATCAGTGGAAAGAGCGAAGATAGCTCAGGAAGATATGGCGAACGTTGGGTAATGTATTGATTGCGGTCGGCAAATCAGAGAACGGCGTATATATATATAGCGAGTTGGGCGGAGTGATGCAATTAGGTCTGAGTGTCTCCCAAATGAATAAAGTAATCGTTTCCACTGAGTTTCCACTTTCCATCAAATATCTGGTTGCCATATACATATTGAAAGTACTGTACACGCTATAATTTCCTTGCACACAGAGCTTTGCGCCCGATTCGTGGAAAACGTGCTTTATTAAACAGGTTTCTTTTCTTGTTCTCAAAGTCCTTGTTCCTGTCACATTCTATCTTTATGAAATGGCTTCTATCTCATCTACTTGTTCATATCTAAATTAATCCTAAGAAAGAATCTGATGAGTATTAGAACCTTGGTCAATGCTATTTCTAATATTCATTTGAGGTCACACGTGTCGTAGGTTTGAAGAAAATGTACTGACAAAGAGAATGAAAATTGAACCATCCGATTAAAAGAGCCATAAATTCAATAAGTGTTATAACGCTTAATGCCAACCAGCTCCATCCAAGGTTTTTTCAGTCCGGCACATGTATTCACTAATTTTAAAACTGTGTGGTCCAGTAAATATGGAGACTCAAACCGATTGAAATTACCGAATCATAATGATCAATTATCTCAAGAAAATAGATTTAGCAGTTTTGGCCAGCTTATTTATTTACAAGAGACGATTTAGTAGCATAAAAACTGCTTCTGGTGCTATGATTAAGGTGATTCATCTTGGTTTCATGGGAAACAAATTGGCCCAAAGCTAAGCAATCTATTTGCAGAAATCCGGTGTCTTTGGAATTATATAATGATATGGCAACTTCATATAACTGGGTAATGGAGTTAGATGGTATAAGTTTCTTCTGTCGTCACAGAAATATGCCAACATGCATCCAGGTACCACAAACTGAAATAAATCTCGTGTCCCAAACGAAAACGGTGTCAACGAGTCAACCCTCCTGAAGGAGCACGGAATAATTCATGAAATGCTAAGAGTCAAAACAACAAGTAAAATATTCTCACAGCTTTCGCTTAGTGGACAGATTATGTAACGTGCTAACTTGCCTCTTGGACATAGCCTAAGGAATTGCATTTTTCATGTGGTCTGAGAGGCTAGTATGGAGTTGGTATTCAGTATCGGAAAACCATACATTGACAATTTAACGAGTTTGTCCAGGACTGCTGGCCTATTATGCTTGCGTAAAATTCTTACATTGACACTGATTCACAAGAACAGACGATCGTGAATAATAGACTGGATATGCTGATAATTCGCAGAGCAGGGCGTCGAGATTTGTTTTGTGATTTTGCTTTTGCCTTTGATACTTATGATTTTTATAAACTTTCCAAAGACTGTGTTTTTAGTTTTTCACAATTAATAACTGTGAAGTATTTGCAGTCGAGAAAACAGATATAAATGCGACGCTGATACTCAAATAAAGGCAATAGTTTGTCATAACTCTGATCTCGACTCTAATTATGCGGTTCACAGCGGGTTCGGTTTATCACACTGAGTGAATAACCAAAAGCCAAAGAAACTCAAATCACTAAACACTGAATAAGCACGTTTTGATAAATTCTGTCACACGGAAGACAGAGAACATACGTAGATCTGAACTGTAGCAAGTAAGTGCAAGCGGTGACAGTACGATTAATGGGGTCAAACTGTGTTTCAGTTTCTCTTGAACCAACTAACAAACAGCCTTTCTCCTGCAGCAGAAGCCAAACATTATTGAATGCTTTAGTCCCTTACTTTTAAGGCAAGGCACTAGTATAGTTGATTGTGTACCTTCGATATTGAAGTTGGCTTTCTCCAGGCCCCAGTGCGTAGTCTGGACAGCCACCAAGCACAATTTGACAGTTGAGACGTTTGTTAGCGAAGCAAAGCGCTGGTACTCAAGACCGCTGCCACCACTGATTGCTTCCTATTCAGTGAGTGTCCTTAAAGGGACAAATGTCTTCATTTCCTGTTGCCTTATTGTGATGGCACGTCGCTCTTGAGTGATTTCACGAAAATTACCTCGAAAGTTCTCGAAGTAAAGTTATGAGCTGGGCGAGAGATGTTATGATCAATAACACTAGCACCAACACCCGATACTCGTGCAATATTGTCCAATAATTTTTAAGCGGTGAATTCTGGACATGCCTTTTTGTTTCCTACGGTTATGGGACAGAATATAGACTCATGTGACTTTCTATTGTTTTACAGCAAATCAGCTAGTCTTTAACTTTATCATGAGGAGCGACTTCGTTTCGGAACTTTGAGATTATATTTATAGCTATTCTGCAGACAAACCAAGTTAATTTAATGTTGGGCAAATCAATATTGTGATTTCTTTTCTTATCAAAGATGGAGCCTGCATGCAATTGCTTGAAACCTTTTATCACATTAGCTCATCTTTGCATGACTATTTCGTCATTATTAGCATAAGAAAGGATTTGTTTGTTGGTTCTAAAATGGACCTGCCTCTACTTCGCTTCCGGAAAGCACTTTTGAGTTCGTCATTTCTCGGCATTTTCCCTACAAATAATTCTGTAAGCATTAAAGTATACTAAAGTAGTAAGCGTCATAGTGCCTCCTCGAATTTGGGTATGCTAGAAAAACTAAAAAACTCGCAACACAAAATTGATTTCAAACGGTTTTGTGCGTGAATTGACGGCACTATAGACCTAGTGCTATTAATTATTTCTTTCGCATGTAGATAAAATATGAGATTGGTCAATACTCTGCAAGACAATGAATCCACCCAATAACTTCCAACTTTTTCAAAATTGAGGCACTTCAGCTAATTTGCATTGCGCTTGTAACATAGTAGGCCCAAATTAAAAGTTTAATTATTCTCAAGGAAGGTAAAAGATTTCTACCGTGATTTAATGTTCATGTCAAACAACTTATCATCTTTGACTTTAGCGATGTTTGCAAACTGTACTCACTTCAGTCAAAGCAAACAAAATCCTGTTGTTATTCGAAATTAAAATTCGACATTGGTATATGAAATTCGATAAATTAGAATTTTTCGCAAGTGATCTAAAGAGAGAGATAGCAGAAACATTATTGGCAAATTTTCTTAGAGATAATTTAATAAGGGTTTGTTAAGCAAGTAATATTTTCTCAATATGCCGCATTCCAAACCGGGGATTCAAATTTGAGTTCAGAACTTTCCGCAGTCAAGTTTAATTTATATCAAACGTGTGCGGGACATTTGAAGACCTTGTGACTATGTGTCATAGTAATATAGGTATTTTTTAAAAACAAATCATTTCTTTACAGAATGCATAAACCTGTCAAGTAAACAGTTCCGGGAGTGGCGAGCTTTTAAAAACTCGCAAGCGAAGCATGGACTAAGCGGTATTTTAGAAGAATGTTATCTCTTCAAACCGTTTTCCTGAATCGAACCATAGAGTGATATTCCTGATAGCAAAGCTAGTGTTCAAGCGTCAGAACCGAAATATATTTTGCAGTTGTTCACCTCTATATAACTTTAAAGATTATAAATTTTGTAGTTTGTTGAGCAGTCAAGCAAACGAAAAACTGGCAAAAGTGTCAAAGCACTTGAACCGAAATACAATATTCTGTCTCAGTTCACATTACATGTAGATCAATTTCCAGTGGAAACTGTGTTTGCCAAGCATGTTTATAGGACATATACTGCTCTACACCTGCAATGCTAGTCTTCACCTTAGCCTTAGGTGAGTCGTCAAGAGTTTTGAACCAATAGCTGATGTTATTTCGAGGATTTCATAAACGCAGAACAAGCACGCCAAAAGGTAGCATGCAAGGTTTTAATTGAGAAGTACACAATATTTTAGAAAGTTGAGTCAAACTCAGCGATAATATGACTGAAAAAACATGCTATAAATGAGAATTAAGGTCTAGAAAATTTCACAAAAGCAATCTCGGGAAAGCCAGATTTAGTCAAACTCCAACTTCTCCGCCGTCAGTTTTGTTCCCTTCACAGCGACAGCCGGGGGAAAATGTTGCAGTCATTGTAAGTTTTACTTTTTCGTCATGTTCAGTATCAAAACATGTGACCAAAAAGGATGATTTATATTGGAGAGCAGTAACTGATTAAGGTAAATTATTTCTTGCCTGCCCTAATCCCTTAATTGATAACACAAGAACCATCTGATCGACCACTGTTGTGATCACGTTTAGCCACTTGTTGATAATTTTATCCTAAAACCCATTCTAAGATCAAAATGAGAAGATTGTTGAAAAACTTTCCAAAGAAACTATTTCACAGTTTTCTACAGATATATTCGTTGCTGTGTCTCTTACTGACTTTGCACATCACTGGTTAACAATTTTTCCAAGCGACCAACTGGGTCTCAGTGATTAGATCTCCTACGTTGCGAGTCTTTTCAAATAATTTGCAGAAGGCTTTGATAAATTAATTTGAAAGACAGCTTTCCTGACTCCCAGTGTTCTTCTGTTCTAGACCAATGCAGAGACTATATACAGGATCGAAGTATGTGTCCAAAAAGTTGTTTTTTTGGATTATATGACACAAAGAAGTGCTCTATTTTTGGAGAGTATATCTTCAGGAAAAATATTATTTACACTGATTTAACTAACGATCAATATTTTCCCTTTCCAATTCTACTTCAAGTCATTTCAGGTACATCTAAGTCTGTATATAGTGCATTTGGGCGAACCGTACTAATTTTCCATTTCAATAAATTAGAGATATTTAGTAGGTATGGCAATGCTTATGATTTTGAATGGTAGTACAAAATTAATATACTTCGAAATGTTTGCCTCGAAAGTAGCACTTGAAACGTCAGGGAATAAAATAATTTAGAAAACGCAGCACCTCCTCTGAGCTCATTTCCAATAAACCAAATTAGTAGAGTACACAGACTGGCGGTATGAGGCTTTTGTCGTTCACTTGAACTATAGACAATGTGTGGTCGAATGAAAGCCAATGAAAATTGGTATTCATGCGCTGTCCTGGATATTGAGATGAACGTCGAACCTCTAGTCTCTCTATTTGTGTTTATATCACTTTTATCAGAATCTGTAGTGCACGCAGGGTTTGAAAAAATAAGTAGTAAAACAGTTTACATCAAGTTATAAGACAGAAGCAAGAGAAATCTAGATCAGTATTAGCACCGTGAGGGAATATTTCATGCGCTTGGCTAAAAACGATGCAATTTGCTCTGAAACAATTCAGCACGAGCAAACGTGCCTGAATGCCCACGACTCGAGAGTAGAAGTTGTTTATGTTTTGTTTTCTTAGCAGCAAAAAGTTGAAATTTTCTAAAGTAATATTTTTGTTGCTGCAGACTCATCAGAACTCGATAATATGATCTGCCCCTTTTTTAGAGCAAAAAATCTTTAATGGAAGTAGAAATCTTTTTTTCGTCGTATAGACTATAGCTCCAATGCTCCACCTCAACTTTCTTTTGTTGTTCTGCCGGATACAAGGCTTGTTGTAAAGGAAACCACATCAACCCGACTGGACTGTATATACACCATTCTAATGTAAAGAAACATCAAGATTGTACATGTGCAAGCCGCCGCGTGCCACAGATTCAGATGTAAAGAAACAATACGGACTCATTACAATGCGAGATACAGCGCCTTCCTGTCGCCCAAGCACAATTGTACATACTCATCGACTTCTTGTTTACATTTCGGACAAAGCAAAACCTTAAAAGAATGACAAACATAGGCGAAGTTTACACAAGTGTTTCTTCGCTGAAATTTTGATTACCGTTTTTATTTTGGTTTCTGGGTGTAGAGCTATTCTTATCTGAAACTCGATACCGTAAATTTTCAAAATTGGTTTTCAAAAGAACAATTCTAAAATTTCGCACACGCCACAATAAAATCAAACTAGAAAGGAAGCTCGTATTTGACTTTGTAAATGTGCATGATCGAAGTTACCCCATGTTACATCTTTCCTCTGTGATGAAGTTCTGCGAAGCTGAGACGAGGTTTGAACGGTATTCAGTCGAGTCTTGCAGAACGGCAATAGATGGTTTCTGTTTTGGTTATTGGCTTTACTTGTATATTTAAGTAAGTCGAGCAAAGAATTCACCAATCAACTGCTTCGAACTCTCCACAATCCAGTGGCCGGTCTTTTCTAAATCGATTTGACATGTCTGAACGAGCGAGCGCGAGGCCAGTTCTGATTTCCTGCACAATGTGTGAACATCTTGAAATAAAATTCGCATTTTTCAAATCGCAAGATATAATATAGGGAGGTTTTGGTTGGGGACATACGTCATACTGTAACTGACCAAGACCAAAATTATTGCTGAAGTCGCCATTTGGCCCATTATAATTACATCACACCCAGTGAATTTGAAAGGAACTTTTACATTTCTTATAAATCGGCACTTAATTATATCTGTTATCTCCAATTAGCTTTAGTGACGCCCATTTTGATAGGGATCCATTCGATCGATCTAAAGATGCGGTTTCATTTTAATGAAAACTGATTCAACCAATTAAGAAGTAAAGCCACCGATTTTGCTATAGATAGTACGCAGGAGGTTTCCCGTCCCACAACCACAAAATCTGAGTATTATACAATGCGTTGACAATTGAAACCGTTACTCCAATTTGGTTCCTTCTTGGCCCAAATTTCAACTGGTTCTTTCTACTAAACTTTGGAAATGTTGATATAGAATTACCTTTTCACGTCGAGAAAATATATTTTACTATCCTTTAACATTGCAATCATTCCAAATATTTTATCACATTTCATTTTTCATTTTAGAAATGAACGTGGAATCAGTGTGCTTATTGAAGCAGAATTAAATCAAATTAAAAAGCTAGCATTTGCTATTACAATTTCAGCGCCCCTGCCCGATGGTAGCGAAAACCCGCCACGGCGTGTATTTTTCTTGTACTGTACCTAAGCACAGATTGCGTCACGTCTAAAATGTTGAGATTTACATATGCTTACTCGACAACGGCAAAACGAAAGAATACATTTGATTTCTGTAAACAAGGAATGACCCAACTTTCCAGAACCAAATTTCGTTAGAATTAGTTTGATAATGGTGCATGTGTTCAAGAATTACCTTCATGTTCCAAATGATATATTTCATTTTACCGTACAGCATGGACATCAACTTCAACCCAACTTAGCGTAGGCACAAAACGAGTATAGAGGATGCACTGATGGTTCCTTGTGGAGTTCAATTATTAACGAAGCACAAAGCAAAACTAGTTTTTCTGAAAATATGAGTGCGACTGCACTCTAATTACAGAGTACGACAAATTTTAATATGTTATTTCAAAGTTCGACAAATATCAAAGTGCGATTCAGTGATATTTCCGGGTACAACAGATTTTGGTGTTATTTAGAAGTGCGACAAATTACAGTGAGCGAAAGAGCGCTGTCTGACCTGTTGCACCGCATTGTTCACATGAGATCTCTTTGTCTCTGGCTCTTCTTCGGGATTGACAATCACAGAGCAAGGAAAAAACACTGAGCTTTGAGGTCTGTTATTAATCGGAGCCTCCTAAGAGTGATTTCAATTGGCCGAAATAGAAACTGTGATCCCTTCAGTGGAGCTGACCGTATATACTCCGGAATTGGAATAGATGTATGCGGAATCAAAACGTTGATACCTTCAATAGAGTTGTCCATGTACTTTAAAGTTTCGTTCGATTGACCGTGCAGCGGAATAAAACTAGAATATGTAAGATGTACCTTTCAATCGTGCTGTCCATGTACCTTAAAGTTTCGTTCGATTGACCGTGCAGCGGAATAAAACTAGAATATGTAAGATGTGCCTTTCAATCGTGCTGTCCATGTTAAGGTTCGTTCCATTGACAATGTAACAGGATATGAATATATTGGATACAACCAGTTGATCAAGCGAATAATGTGCTTCTGTTCAAAAGCTCAAACAAGATGTATTTCACTTTACCTTATACTCTAAATTTTATTTCGGATCAATCGTTTTATTTTACCCACGATTTTCAATTTTCTTCTGGAAAGCGTTTTGCTTTATACTAAGATGTGAACTTTTGATCAGCACTCTGGTCCTATTCACATACTGGTTCAGTCATAGCTTCACTTTGGCGTTACTCTTGACCTGCATTTCTGGGGAGGGTTAAGGATAAATGTAGCTTGGAATGAATCAATACCGTGTGAACGAGATCAGAGTGCTGACTAATTAGGGATCGACCATTAGAAAAGTGATGGGAGGGGTGGGGAATTTTCAGCTTGCAGGAATTTTTTTTTTTTTGCTC
>JANSTR010036897.1:0-13385 GCA_025434805.1 Antipathozoanthus remengesaui | reverse complement strand
ATATAACCCTTCCCATGCAAATGGATTCTATAAACTGGCAAATAAGAAATTGTAGTTATATGGCATATGCTAATAATAGCCTAAGATTTCCTATGCATTTATACAAAGAAACTTATCTTTAAAAAGTTTGTGTTTCAAAGAGTGATAAAAAATTGACGGTAAGTGTTGCAGAGTTTATTAATTGCGCAATGGTAAATGTTTCACGTATATTTTTAGTTTGTTTCAAGTTTTGCATTTTTTGCTATTAGTTAAATGATTACGAATATTTTTCGTGAATTTAGCTTCTTATCGTGCACTTTAGTCCAGAGTCGTTATAGCAGGAATCCTGGGTGTACTCTAAATTCTGGGCAGGGCTGTGCGGCCCAATCCCTCAAACTCATGACCCAAATTCACACTAGAATTTTCTGTACTCTATTTCAGATAAAATAGCAAAATCCGCACCTTATAAAAGAGGAAACCTGCAGTTGCCTGCATCTTCAAGAGCTATGTCGTCAAATGAAATCCTTCTGTATTTTTAAATATGCGGTTTAACAAAGAAGTGATTCAGAAGTAACGTATCACATAATTTAATAACAAAATAATTTCGCAATTCTCACGCGATTCCCTTATTTGAGAAATGAAATAAAGAATATCGCATTTTGTTTTGTTTCTCGTTGACTTTTCATGTTCAATTTATGTTAGTATATAACTTCCAAACTAGTATTTTTTTCTGATCAGCAATATAGTGCTCTCTGTTAGTCAGCTCTCTCTCAATTTCATCATCGTAAAAATTGGAAAAACTCCAAAACAGTCCAGACTCAATAGGGTTAGATGGCCAAACTGATTAACGGCTGAGTAAAATTAAGGACGGTGGCTAGTGGATTTGTGTACTGGAAAAAAAAAAACATGTCTTTATCAAGGTCTTACCCGCCATCTCCAACGTTTACCGACGATGCATCGTTATCTGTTGAAGAAGTCGCAGATTGTGTGATAATTGAAATACATAACATTTACCGTCTGAAATGTGTCTATACAAAATTATGGGCAAGTCACCATAATTATCAAAGTTGTGGAACATCAGCAGTTCTAGTTGCGCCATCTGAATTTCAAAGCTATTTATTTAAAGGTAATACAGTTTAGACTGCAGTTTATACATATATTTATATTAACGTGGAAGCACCAGTTTGAGCTAGTTTTCAGCTGTTCGAAGAAATACTGAAATAATAAGCACCAACACAAAGCCAAATTGTCCGAACCTGCAGACACCTAAATCAATTCCCAACTCATTATTTAACGTGGTGTGTAATAACATCTACACGACAATGGGGGAAAAGAAAGATCATGGAAGCGTTAATGATAGCAGCAAAGAATCCATCTATAAACAAGAAGTCCATCCAATTTTCCTATTCCCAATGGGAATAACTTAAGAGTATAAAGTTTTGAATTTTACACGGGAAATGGAACCCTAATGATAACTTTTAAGTCGAGAACGTTATAGACTTTATAATTTTTATTCCCTTTACCCTTAAGCGAACATGTGTTAGGTAACAAATTGAAATTATAGATGTTTACAAATCCCAACTAGCCGGAGGCTGTTTTCAAGTATGACGAGAGGTGGACTGGAACGCAACACCCCGAGTCCAAGCCAAGAATAGTGCAAAATATCTGAAATGTGTCTATACAAAATTATGGGCAAGTTCAGTTGAAACCATGTGGGGTTATAAACGTTTTTATATCTTGATAAATCAATTGGTGTCTCCAATTGCGTTCAGTATCAATTTTGCTAAATATATATGTGAAAGCATTATTGAACACGACGTCATAAACAGTCTTTAACGTGTGAAGGTAGTTTGATAATACGTCCTTTTTTTATCTGAAAGTCTCCTAGGGCAACTATTAAACTAATGCAAGTGGTGCGTGTGATGCTGGTTCTTATGTGTTGCTGCCAGTACAGTCTAGGTGTGCATTGACCAACTGCATTTCACTGATTCCTTTGCTCAAAAAGAATAGGTGCCCGTTTTGTCAACCCCTAAGAAGTCTCTGTACTCCGCTTACTGTGACTCAGATAAAGTATCTGTCCCGTCCCCTTTTGCACAGGCCCCTCGTAAAGATAAGCTTTGCATGGTCTCCGAAGTCTGGAAGAAAAATCACCTACAAAAGTCCACAAAATGGACATTATATTGTGTTGATACACAATGAATTTGCAATTTTGTAAGTCGCAAATACATGTAGATGCAGACACATCGAATCAAGAGCTAGAGAATAATCACATTGCCAAAATTCTACAGCTGGTCGTTGTACATCTAGCGTACACATCACAATGTCACTTGACTACCCCAAGGAAACCTTGACAACACAAAGGAAAGACATAAACTATAAATCCAAAAACGTGTAGCTAAACAACTCCATGAAAGACATTCTATCGTTGAACTCAGATTATTTGACTCGTCGCGGCTGCAGTTAAAATTTGAAATTGCAACGTTGCGTTAACAGCGAATTCCTGAAGGCGAAGCCTTGGATTTGTTCTGCATGCATCTTAATAAATTCAGTAATTTTTTAAGCCTCTGAAAGTTTTTTCATTCAATGTATAACTATATTCAGATTCAGTTGAATGGATTCCATATTGGCATAATCATGCAGTTTCCTTTACCATTTATCATGATACCGCTGATCACTGAGCAATAAATATACTGCGGGCTGAGCCAAACCCGAATGGCCTTGAAAAATAGCAAATCTACGAGAGTCGCTGCAAACTGTAATCTAGTTAGCGCGACTTACCCTCGTCCGTAGCTCCCATCGAGCAGACCTGATTCTTAGTCTTACTATTTGCCATCCTACGAAAAGATTAATCACATTTTCATTAATTAAGAACAATACTCGGAAGCAGGCAATGTATTGTAGTAAATACACCACTAGTGTAACATGATTCCGGTCGAACTGATTATTTCAATTATATAGGAAGAAATAATGTATGAAGTAATACAATCGTTGGAAATCACAAAAACCGTAGTTCATGCCGCCTTTTTGACCTCTAAGTTAGGCCACTGTAATTTATATGACTAATCGAAATTTATCCCCAAACAATTCCAATCTGTCTAGAGCTGTGCTACTAAAACTCATTGACATGTCAAGAAAATATGATCATATTAGATCGCACTTCTTATGAAATCTTCACTGGCTTCTTGTTCAACAAAGCCCCATAGTATATATTCGTGAGCTGTTGTCGTCTTCACTCTAGAAATTAAATTTTAAGCTTACTTTCGATCTCAAAACCTATGCTGGCCACTCCTTTCTGCTCCAACTCTGTGAATATTAAGCAAATATTAAGACGTCCTTGGAAGTTTAAAACCAGCTAAAATCGTGGCTGTTTATGATAAAGGTATTCACTTAGTTTTTATCTGATTCTAGCCGTTTTAGTTTTGATCCATAGTGTTTCAACCATTTTAACGGTTAATAGTCCCAATTTCTGTCTATATAACAATATTACATTTTATGAAAATGATAAATGATTTAAAACCCCAATTTTCAAACTGTGGGATATAAACTTGGTCAGGAGAGGTTACATTAGATGAATTCTATTTAAAACACAGAACTAGGGTTTCGCTAAGAGTCTATTCATCATTTTATTTACTCGTAAAAATCAGTAATGTGGGATTTTTATCGATCCTACAACAAAGTTGAAATATGGTTAGAGAACCAGACTGAACCAAGACAGATCACGAAAGATGGCTCATGACAAATCCAACCATATCTCGAGTTGCGCAAGTATTCCGCCCTTAAACCGTTTTCTTGGTATTTTTTGTAGCTCGCAAAAGTTAAGAGTACCGCTAGTGCTGTAAAACTTTAATTCAATTTAATTTATTGCTAAATTTTGTTTCTTGATTGGATGTAATTTGGAAACAAATATTCAACTGCCTACAATTTTCATAACCAGTGAGCAACTGGATTTTAGAGTCGACCTTCATGCAAGGAACTATTATACTGAACTGACACATCACTGGTCATAATATATTTCAAGAGCCTGAACCTTTGTTTTGGATTATTTTGAGAACTGCCCCGTAAAAATTCTTAGCCTTACTGTGTACAAAGTCTTCAAATATGGAGGTGTGCCAGAAAGGATTCCGATAAACATGATCTTTTAATATAGCTTCTAGAAAGGAAACTGTTAACACGATGTATTTTTATCTTCTTGACAAAATGCGTACGCGGCTTTTTTTGCGTAGTTCACAGCAGAACCCAAGAAAGTATATGTTACCTTGTTACAAGAAGAGTGCTAAGATCTTCAGATTTGCATGAAGGTACGCCAATACAGCTCTTGTTTCTATCAGACTCAACTGAATATAACCAATTTTAGTCTCGCAAGGTGTATTTATTGGATATTTTAGAGTGATGACTTGATTGGTTGGTTGATTAAAACAAAGGCTTTTTACTTCCTCAATCCCATTTAGTTTTGTTTGCAGTGCGGAATACAAATGAGTCTTTCACATAATGGAATAGCTGAAATGGTTTTAGTGGCATAGGTCAAACACTGAGCTGTTTTCTAACAACACCGCCTTCAACATAAGATTGCGCTTCAGCAAATACTCTGAATACTTGTTTAATTATATGCGGTTACTTCCGCACTCCATGAAGGTGGATATCAATCAATACGTTGTTTAAATTGTCTAAGGGCCAAGTATCTACTTCCCTGTCCGATAGTGTATACTGAAAAACGGACTTAAAATTACCTATCAATTGATCGAAGCTAATATTCAGTGCTTACGGATTTTAATCAATAAAAACAATTATAGTGAAACAGATTACATACGGGCAGAGAACTCAAACTGCTGGTCTGCAGTGGTTACATTAAGATGTTAGTTGCTAGTCTCGTGTCCATATCCAGCAGGGCCAACAACAGCCGTGACTCTGATATCTCAAAACATATGCAGAACATAAACATCTTTAGCATTTAAATCACAAAATGTGCTGTGGGGTTTATTAGAAGAATCGTTTGTAATGTATTTCCCTGACCTTGCATGTGGGCGGAAACACTGGTTGTCTTTCCATGACCTTGCCATTTTGTCACAAAATCTCCAGATGCTACCAGCCTAGCAGGTATAAATAAACTTACTCGGGTCTTCCACACAGCCACTGTATTCGGACGGAAGAACAGCAGTTGTTTGCGCGTTCTCTGCATGACCCAAACCGACATTAAAAGATTAAGAAGCAGTTATTTGTTGGGGACAAAGAATGCAGCACGTTAACAGAAAACAGACCTTCCGAAGAAACCGATCCAGTCTGTTTCAGTTTTTTGGTCAACCTTCACAGGCTTTTTTCGAATAGAAGTGCTCAAATGAAAGGTCTGTTATGAAGGCTTATATGAAAGATTTTTTCAACCAGCTTTCTAGTGTAGTTAACTGTTTCTCATTTGACTCAATGGCATAATAATACCATTATTATGACTACTACATACTACGAAGTACGCTTTGAGTGAATTGCAGCGTGACCGGCATATTTTACAAGATCCCTTCCCTGTTAACGAGTTAGATATAAATATATACCATAACTTTCAAAGTTAACGTGATTTTATTGCTATCTGCACTATTGTGTATATTTATTTTTATCTTTCATATTCATGTTTAAGAATTATCAACAAACTATTAATTTATTCTACGATTTTTTTTTCACAGAGAAACGTGGCGACCAAGAAGCCCCACCCCCCAGTAGTGTTTATCATACCTCTTACCACTATATATACAAATTAATAACATCTATAATATACAATACGAACCTCTACCTTTACATTTAATGAGGAAGAACACACGGACTGGACAATTCTCCAGTCACGGGGAATTCAAGTACTGCGATTGAGAGCGATTTCGAGTCTCATCATGCACGTCTCATCCACACGGACTCACGGGTCAATCTGTAATGACCCTAACAAAAGACAAACACCCCACCAGACTAGACTGTGTGTGCGAACTTAGTCACTACTATTTATAAGTAACTGATACTCTTAAATTAGCTTAAAAAAAACAGAAATGAAAGAACAAGAGTCAAATCAGCCCATTGGTTATAGAGACTTGAGTGAGTGGTGGCCATTAATTAGAACGGGAGACAGTTGATGTCCGTAGCTTTTGAGTGTTACTGTTAGATTTGTATTATATTCTTTAGATGCCAACATTAGGTGAGCTATAACATTGAAAACAAGGGATATGACAACACTTTCGAAATATACTAAATTATTATTATTGCTTTGTTAATGTTCTAGTTCAGAGTTATAGTACTCATTTAAATCGTAGAGCTTTGGCAATATTTTGTAAAAGTATCATGCCAATAAAATTTTTATATTATATAATTAGCTCAAGCGAAAGTTCAAACTCAAAGTTATGACACAGTCCATCGCCCGCATTGTGCGTTTTAGACGTTTTAGCTCGATTCATCACCGGCGGTGCTTAAGTTGTTTTTGCAATGAGAGATTTGACGCCCGCATTCCCCTTTTTAGACGTTTTAGCTCGATTCATCACCGGCGGTGCTTAAGTTGTTTTTGCAGTGAGAGATTTGAATCAAAGTATGGAATATTTTTTTCGATATGGATGTAATTTTACCAGATCGGTTTAGGCGTCCTTTCTTTTCAGGAGTGTACTACAGAAATAGATTCAGAAATTCCAGCTGGATAGGCAAGTAAATATGCTGAAAATGTGTCATTTTGCCAGATCGGTTTAGACGCTCTTTCTTTTCAGAAGTGTACTACAGAAGTAGATTCAAAAATTCCAGCTGGATAGGCAAGTAATTATATGCTGATACGACAACAATCTGGAGCAAATTATTGCATGCATGTGATATCAAGCTCAGTCTAGACTGTAACGCTCGATTCAGTTGGTACTCGTGAGAACGAGTTTTCTGAATTTGCAGGACAAGTCAAGGCTTTTATGGTACCTAGTATTCAGTAAAAATCCGACTCATTCTTTGATTTGTTTTTAGTTGCAAAATGAATACTAAAACCGTATGAGAATAGTAAATATAAAATATCAAGCAATATTCAGGATTGTTGTATTTCGCAATACTTTTAGGCAAAATATCGCCAACAATTTGTGATCGATAAGGGGGTATATACCAGCAGACTCTCAGCAATGTGCTTTTGAATGCCCTGTATCATATGGAAGCCTTCTATACACAAAATGTATTGCAGTGTCGCGGATTCCCAGTGTACCTTTTAGTACGCTCTTCGAAAAATAGGACGATCGTCCCCGTTTTGTCCAAGATGGGAGTCCCCACCCCAGCGTTCTTTACCTGCCACTAATGAAATCTTGTTTTCGTTGTTCAGCCGAGTTATTCCTTTTTAGGAAGTTGTTGACACTAACTGACAGACAGAAAAAACACGCAGATAATGCTTTGTGAAATTTCATTTTATAGCACGTTTCAGTCGTGGGGTGTTTACTTTCTACTTCCTGGTTCTGGATCTATTTCGAGCCAAGTACACGTGGTTCATTTAACTAGCGTTATCCCTGTTTCAGCACTGAAGACAGTAATCCAGTCTAGTGTTAAGCAATTATGACCTGAGGTGAGAGTACATAACCCTCATCTATGTATGAATAAAGTGTCTTGCTCTTCGTTCTGTTACGAGTCAGACACGTTATTGGTGCAAACCGCAGGACCACTGCACCGACGACAAATAAACGGCTTGGTTCGATGGTTTGTTAATTAAAAGACTGAACGAAAATAAATGTTACATACTTACCGTGGGTATAATCGGTGACACAGCAACCGCTTTCTATAAATGTCGTTAGCCTTGTAAGTTTTAGTATTCACTGTTTATAGTACATTTATATTACTGTCTGTTCCTAACTTTCGTGTTTTAATATTTATTTATTTTTATCAAATATGAACGTTGGGGTGGCGCAGTGGCAAAAACACTCGCCCCTCACCAGTGCCGACCCGGGTTCGATTCCCGGCCTGGGAAGTAAGTGAGCTGGGTTTGCGTCCTTCCCGACGTCGGGAGTTTTTCTCCGGGTACTCCGGTTTACTCTCTCAACAAAACCGTAAATTATGCTCAACATCTGAGCAGTTTCTGGATTAGCGGAAGCTATTTGAAACTTAATAAAATTGAAATTGAATTTTTTTTTTGTATGAAAAAAAACAAAGTGCTTGAGGAGTTCATGATAATCTGGTCAAAGGACAAAGAGCAACTTATGCTTGTGTTTTGTGATATACACGGACAACAATAATTTAACTGTTCCAAAAAACTTGCTTCACTTATTATAATCATAATTATAATAAATTCTTGCCTGGGAATGTATTCTGTTCTTGGTTAAACTTATCATGTAAGGCACATTTTGTCAGTCAAGTTTTCATAAAACATGGTGTTGTTGTTTCATATTGTTGAACATTAACTTGCTACCTTTTCTGTCCCTCTTAGTTTCACAATTTCATGCTCTAAATGTTCATATTTTGTTCTTATTGGCTGTTTTCAGCAGGGTAGTTCTCAAAGTTGAATAGCTGGAATTAACAACAATTTCCTGGAAAACGAGGATTGTAAAATCATTTGCAACAAGTTCTTATTCAGCAACTGATTTGTTGCAACTCTGAGTAAATAGTTTTTAAACTAAAAACTATAGACTGCGACGGCGGGTAGGTAAAACGTATAATAAAATCAACGAGCAAGGGTTGATCAAACAATTTTCAGCGCCGTAAGGTTGGAAGAAAGCTGACAATTCGAGCATGATCGAAAAGTCAGTTTTCTTCTAACCTTACGGCGCTGAAAATTGTTTTGTCAACCCATGGTTGTTTTGTTGCATCTCATTTTCCCTTCTGTTCGTGTTTAATTCACTCATATAAATTTGAATACTTTTCCAGCCCCAGTTTGCTCTTATTTTTTTAAGGCAATTTGAAAGTCAATTGGTCCTATTAAGGGCCATTAAATTTGTTCTATCAAGCCCTAGAGGGTCTGCTACACACTTGAACGTGCTGTGACTATCAGAATTGTATAGACCCAGGACAATGCAAGCAGTCAGGAAGTTATTCGCGTATTGACTATTGGCTTCAGTTGAGGAAGTAAGTAATTATCACTGTGTTCCGAGGTACTTGAACTGGGCTGAGGCAGTTGAAAGCCACAATATTTCTAACAAAGAGGGCTTGCAGCTTTTAATAAGCGTAAAATGACATCTCCTTGAGCGTGTAATTCTTCAAAAACCGTTTGCACTTTCCATACTTGAAAACAATTAAAACAGAACATTAAACCAGCTAAAGCTTCACTGAGATCCCAGAATTATAAGCGTGTGTTTGTTACCGACCTCGCTACTGACAAGTACGTGCACTAAATAGTGTTATTTGCTATTCGTTTATGAAATTTCTTTGATCTTCTATACGCTGAAACAGTGGTTGCCTTCTTTGCTCACCTGCATCTCTGAATAACCCCGTTTTGATTATACTGCGATGAAGTAAACGGTAACATAAACACAACATAAATGAAGAGATTTGAGGACTGCAAAACCGTTGAATCTTTCCTCACAAATATGTAATAGCCAAAACTCTAAAACGTGTGTTTCTCATGGGATGAGATACTTGCAAACATTTTCCAAAGATTTAATTTGAAAAAGGGAAATCAATATTAGTGCTGATACAGTCATAAATAGTGGAACTCGAAGATGACTTTCGCCAGGTTGGTTGTCAACATTGACAAAGCTAACATTAGGGCCATTTATACGAGAGAAGTTAGTCGCGACTAAGCTAAGGGTGCGCCTTGCGTTAGACGCGAACTGCTCGTATAAATGGTATGTTTGCGTCTAACACAAGTCACGACTAACGTTAGCTGTGACTTATCCTGGACCAGGGGTTTGAGGTGTTCTTATCTTATAGGTGTGACTTATCCTGGACCAGGGGTTTGAGGTGTTCTTATCTTATAGGTGTGACTTATCCTGGACCAGGGGTTTGAGCTGTTCTTTTCTTAGGTATGACTTATCCTGGACCAGGGGTTTGAGCTGTTCCTACCTTAGGTGTGACTCATCCTGGACCAGGGAGTTTGAGCTGTTCTTATCTTAGGCGTGACTTATCCAGGACCAGGGGTTTGAGCTGTTCTTATCTTATTCTTGGGCGCGACTTATCCTGGACCAGGGGTTTGAGCTGTTCTTATCTTAGGCCGTGACTTATCCAGGACCATGCAGGGGTTTGAGCTGTTCTTATCTTAGGTAAGACTTATCCTGGACCAGGGGTTTGAGCTGTTCTTATCTTAGGTATGACTTGTCCAGGACAAGGGGTTTGAGATGTTCTTATCTTAGGTGCGACTTATTTTCTGAGACGCGAAACTGCTTGTATAAATGGGTCAATTTCGCGTCTAACACAAATCGCGTCTAAGCTTAGCTGCGACTAACTTCTCTCGTATAAATGGCCCTAATATATATAAAGATTAAACATGATTAACTATAGACCTTTAGTGGCGTTTTAGCTTTCTTGGCGTCGGATTCCCATAGACCTATATATCACTGGATGGCTTATGGATTTCTTTAAGTTACCGTGGAAATTACTGTTGCTGAATCGATTTTGTGAATGAAATTTATTGCGTTGTTTCCAACCTTACATTTCAATGATTCTGAGTCATCGCTTTGTGATCACTGCTTCTGATCTTCAGACCAATCGATGGCCAGCAGATATACAAGAAGTTTCAACACTTGCATGGATATTACGAATTTATCCCTTGTACACTAAAATACAAGTAATAATACTATTGCAAATTTAGTTAAAACATGTGGCATCTTGGTTTTTTCCTTTTCAAGATGCACATCTTTTCAATCAGTATTTCCATTTTCCGTTTTGAAATGTCTCTATTGAGGTTTCCTGAACATTATTTGAGCTTTGAGAAATATGGGTGAAATGTAATGCTATAAAGTAGGAATAATATTGTACAAATAGTCTCAGTAGTGCTCTAGTTGTATTACGATAGGTTTGCAAATGTTGATATTGAGTCGCCAGTAACAAATTGTTTATCGGAGAATTCTCACTATCAAGACTATCAAAATAAACTTCACAGAAGAACTAACAGCAATTAGCGCAATCAGTGTTTTGTTTTAGTTGCTTATATTATATGTTTAATTATTAAATTTTCTGTTATATTATTATTTCAAAAGACAATCTCAAACTCTCTTATTTAAGGTTGTTCAAGATTATTTTCATAATTGACTGTGCTGCCACTGAATTTTATAGGAGCTCAGTGGATGTCCGGCAGAGAATGTTATTGTTTAAATAAATCATATCTTATTGGAGTTACGTGTGTGTAAAAAAAGTCCTTCACATGACTAGTCTCTCGAATCGCTCTGACTCGGGTACATTCAGCGAGCTAAAATATAATCTGAGTTGCATATTTTGTGAAATAGAAGAAGGATTGTTGGTTTATAACATGTACAATGCATATCTATAGGTACGATCTTGTTATTTTGTACGGGCGAGGGCAAAATACGTAATTTTCAGCCCAATAATGGCAGCCGCCACCGCGCTCGAGAGCCAAAATGGGGATTTCAACTTCCCTCAATTTTGAAAAGAATAAAACGCTTCTGAACCTTTCATTGCATTTTCCGAAAATAACTTACCAAAGTTATTAAGAAATCCGACGAGACGTCCGCGATTTTCGATATTTACTGACATTGACGCGAAAAAACAAAGTTTCCCGCTCTCACACGTGACAGCGCGCGACAGCAATGTTCACCGGTTGGTCAATAATTTTCGAGATGTTGACCAGCCAGGTAACATTTGATTTGAACTACTCCACGTGACCTCGATGAGAGCGCTCATTCGAGTCGGAAACACACTTGCTATATAACAATGTTTATTATTTCTTACTGATTTTCATAAACGAAAACTGTTGAGTGGGTAAAATATAAACCCTTTATGATTTCTTTCTTCATAAACAAAGGTTTTGAAGCCATATATATATCTTATGGGAGTTCTTTCTTGCTTTCACAAGCAACTAGTCTCTTCGACAGTTCTTTATTCTGCACAAGCGAACGCTGCTACATTTGTTTTTCTAGATATATTCCAATATCTAAACATAGTAAATGACTTTCCCTTGGCAAGTGTTACCGGACAATATTTTTAGCTAATGGATTCTTACCTCAGTTCTAATATTGAAAGTCACGAATATATATTGATTGTTTACTTCGTAAAACTTACAACTGGAGATCGCATCACTTCGTAAGCAACAAGGTAAGAAGATAAATGTGTTAAAGGCTAATTCTTGAATTTATTCTATATAAAAGAGTCTTCGTGCTTTTATGAACACGACTTCAAGAACTTGTTATTTATGCATTAACATTGCTGTAACTAAAAGTACTTGTTATCTGGATGCTTACCAAGAGAAACCCATATTGATTATAACATTATTGTTTACATTTGAGACATATCGGCACATTTACATTTTCAAACTTCTTCTAGAATATAAAGAAGTGAACTGTTCCCTGAGGTTATAAAGTAAGAACTTTTTCAATTTATAGTGTCAAAAATATATTTATCTTAAATATTGCCTCGCATATATATACCTATACAGCCATGCTGTCAGATAAATAGGATGTTAGGCTTATTGACAGGCAATTCTTAACAGGGTATATTTTTCATTCCTGTTGCTGTAATAGACAGGGAGGGTATGCCGCTTCTTTTACAGAAGTCTTTTTTTCTCATTTATGACGCAGTGTGGCATATACAGCCTGGGCATGCAGCAAACTTAAATAATTTCTCCTAATTACTGCTAATTGGGGGCAACAGGGCCGCTGGCACTTTTTTTGTTCCTCCCCCACCGTGACCAAGAATATCGAATCCCAAAAAGCCCTTGTAAGATAGGGTTAAAAAATGGTCGTCGCATGCAGCGCATTCCCATATTCCATGTGGAATTTGACAGTCTGAACTTTTACCCGTAGTTTAGTGAGCCGTGAATTAACTGTATCAGAAAAATACACAAACATATTTATCATAATCTAAAGATGCGTTTTCCGGCATTTACAGATTTTTATAAATCCATATTTTTTTTTGAAAACGATTTACCGTACCGAAAGTAGCAGGCGGCCTGGGTCGAGCTAAGCAATGAAAACAGTCCAAATATACTACATCTACTGTCCATTTGATGAGCGTATTCTGTAATTGTGTTCATCACAATTATTTATCAACATTTGAAGATATATATACAATGGATAGTTTGTCCTCAATGAGATGCAGCTGCAAATTTACTGCTGCTAAAAGACAACAAGTCGACTATTTTCGGCTCTTGCCAACTCACATGAAAATCTGTCGCTGTCAGGATAGTGTTGCTGAAGTCTTCATATGAAACTTTCCCGGAATCTTTGGTGTTCTTAGAGGATGAACTTGTTTGCAAGGGAAATGAACAGTACTGGAAGATAGGTAAGTCGACTGATGGACACAATCTGCTCGATTGCGACAAGAGCAAA
>JANSTR010036786.1:0-13388 GCA_025434805.1 Antipathozoanthus remengesaui | reverse complement strand
CCATGGCCATGTTTTCGCGCCATCAATATGCAAATTGGATGCGATTTCCTGCAAGTGATACAAGTCGCCTCATCTCTCGCGCCTCGCTCCGCTCGTCGCTTTAAGACTCGCATTCAGTATTTCCTTGGAAAATACCTCTCGTGTGATTTATGAGGCGACTTGTGGCAAGTCTAATCACTGGGCTGCTGTCAGTCCTTCTTAGATAGATGTTCCCAGATGAAGTCCACAGGTACTTAAACTCCTTCTCCCTCTTGTACTCGTAAGCATTCTGGTACAGATTATTTTTTAGAGGTGAGGCTTGCAGCAATGAAGAGCTTATTATCGGAATTGAATTCAAAACCAAGATTTTTGGCTGTTGTACGGTTCTCACCGAGTTTCATTCTTGCTCGGTAAAATTCCTCCTTGATCTTTCATCTGGTAAACTTCACGTTAATCGGCGGCGCTAGGGCCTTCTTTCCGCGGTAGGAGTTGCTTGTCTAAATTCATTGACTTATAGAGTTGTCCTCCTTGTCTACTTTAACGCCAATTGCTTCGGCTACCTTCATAACAATGTCGTCAGTGTGCTCTCTTCCAGCACTCATGCGGGGGCGCGAGACTCCTCGGATCTCGACACAATCTCTTCTTGAATATTGTTCAAGATCGTTGCAAACTATCTTCAGATCAATGAGCTCCTTTACTGTATCTGTTAGAAGGATTTTAAGGGCATGGTTTTTATTGCGGATGTCTTTTTGCACCTGTTTCTGGGAAGCTAGTTTGGTCTTCGTTTCTTCGTATTTCTCGTTGATCAGGTCAATCGATTGTTGAATCTCACTCATCTTTGCGTTAATCGGCGCCAACTTTTTATCCAAGCGAGAAATCAATTGCTCTGTAGTTATAGATATGTTTAACACAAAATAGTAACACTGACAGAAAACGTTAAAGATTAAGAAATGCAGGATTATTTGGCTATTTCGTAAGAGGTCTAAAATTTACCACCATCTCACTTGGAGGCCTGGTTACTCATTATTAGGAGGGAAGAATCATTGTTGTTTCATAATTAATGTTAAAAAATTACCTTTAAATTAACCTTAAATTAAATTAAATTTTACAGAACTATCTTGTCAGAAGTGCTCTGGTACCTAATAATGAGTCTGGTACTTTCAAATGTTCGCGTAAACAGTGCAAAACCTGTCCATTTATTGTTTCACGCGCGCAATCTGCCGGCCCTCATGCTTACTGTTTTTCACACATTTTCTGTTCAGTCTGCAAAAAGCTTAACATTGTTGAAACACGCAGAAAATTAGGTGATCGCTTTGTTGAACATCTTACAGATATCCCAAACAATGATTCTTTTTTATCCAAAAAGGTCGCGCGTCATTTTAATCTTCCGGGACACACTTTTCAAGCAATGCAAATCAGAGACATCATTCAGCAAAACGGCTCTAATAGTCTCGCAAAGAAAGAAACAAAAACTCATTTTTGAACTTTGGCACCTCATTACATTAATGAAAGATTTGCATTCATGTAATTTCTATTCAATAGTCCACCAATGGCTGCCTTTTCTATTTCTTTCCGCATACATTAGTAAATTCCTATATAAATCCTTTCACTGTTTCAGTTTCTTCAGATGCTCTGACGAAGGGCTTGCGCACGAAACTTCAGCTTTCTTTCCAAATATTGTTTTCATCAACCCTCGGTTGATTTGATTATTCGTTTTACCTACCCGCCGACGCAGTCTATAGTGTGTTTTTAAAGCTTTTTACTTATCGTTAAGTTCTTTCTGATATGTTCAGTCTCTTCAACTTGCTACACGCTTATGTTCTTTGTTTTAGGCATATCAACCTTCTTTTTCTCTTCCAGATTTCCACGAAAGAGCAGTAACATTGAAAATAATTTAGGATAACACATTATCATCATGAAGACCTCATTCTTTTGTAATTCTTCTTATAGTAAGATTCGCACTTTTCATCCCTCCTTATAGTTGACTTGCATGAAGTTATATTAGTACTGATTGTCAACAACTTAGGAAATTTATAAAAAAAATGTGTACCATTGACAACTACTTTTTCTTAGGTAGTATAATACAATAAATCAATAATAAATTGATCAATTTGTGTCATTCTTTTATCGTTATTTTTACTTTGCCTACTTGGTTTTTAAATTTTTTTAACGTTGAATTTTGTTCATTGCGAAAGCACGCATACATCAATAAAATTCATCCTCGTCGTGCCTTAAGGTATATAGAGACACAACATCCGCTCTCTATTCGCTCTGATTTCTGCTATGGCTCCCTGCTTGGTTCCAAGATCCCACCATATATCCGTTTTTCTTTGGTTCAGTTCTTCGCTCTAATTTTCTGTGTCTTTCTCGTCCGCGTTTACTTTCTAGAGTAAAAGTATAAAGGCAATGTTTAAATTAGCATTACTCGTTGTTCATTCTAAAATAAATGTCCTATCCAGGTCCATCTTCTTTTCTTAATTTCTCAGTTAATTTATGGAATGCGTTGTATTCTCAGTCAAGTGATTTGCTTGATACTGTGTTAGTACATACATCAAAAATAAAATTAAAAAAATAGCAGTATTTATATACAGCACTTATTATTATCATGTGGTGTTAAGACACACAGTGTATTTTTGCACCACAAGTACACGGTGCCTTTGGCATTAATGAAAAAAGTAAAACATCTGTAGGAGTGTGTGTAAATGTGTTGGTAAGAATTGTGTATTCATTATCTCTAATAATATTTTTTATTTTATCTTTAAATATTTTTAGTACCGAAACCAGAGTACTCTTTCACACCACAACAACCCCAGTTCAGGCAAGTTGGAGAAACAGTGGCTTTTAGTCTCATTGCTGAAAAAGAAATACCAACAATAAGTTGGAAGAAGATGATAGAAACAAATGGACAGGGTTGTCACAAAAACCGGACGTATTTACCAGTCACAGCAGAATTCAACATAACGGAGATAAGAACAAAGCGCAAAATAAATTCGACACTTATGCTTTACAACCTGTCAGTTGAGGATAGTGGAATCTATAGTTCTTTTGGCCAATACGAAGATCGTGAACCACATATTACATATTACACATTGCACGTTTTGGGTAAGGAATTGTTGCTTTCCCTAATATAATGGAACACAGTGACCTTTCCTTATATTGTTTTCAAATATGCAACATAATTAGAAGATTGTATCATTATTAGAAGCGTTAAATAAGTATATGTAATAGAAATAAGTACAGCCGTACTACAGGACCAAGAACTGGTATATTACATGTATTTTACTGTATAATTTGAGGAACAGTTCAGGTGTGAAAAAGCGCACAATTTGGCGTAGTAGTTGTCATTGAAATAAAATTATACCAAAATTTTCCACCTCGACCGATGACGTGACGTGTTTCTCAGTTGTTTCGTGAGCACTAGAGTGCAACATGATCGCCAAACACAAAAGAAACCTCTACGCTACGTTACGTTATTACATTTGTTAATTATTTTGACATGAGTAACAACACCCTGTACTTTGGTTACTTCCTTGGATTCTACACGTCGAGTACTTACTCATTACGGCTATTCAGAACATGTGAAATCTTAACAAGTATTCAAAACAAATGAGTTTACAGAAGCGGGAAAAATATTTTCAAAATACCAAAAATAACTTGGATTCTGCAAAATGATCCCGTATACATTTTATTTGACGGCTTTTAGTTTTAATACATTTTAATCTCGCTCCCATACACTGCAAACTGATTCTTATTTTCCTATATAACTGCATAACTTTGTGGTATTTGCTGTTTACTGCATGTGTAACCATAGTATCTAATTAACGCAAGAGTATATGCCTTATTTATTCCCTAAAGTAGCTCAAGTCAGTGGATCACGGATCAGAACAACATTATTGTCGAAAACAAAGAAAATCCATAACGTTTCCCTTAATGAATATTAATTTATAGCAAAGATTTACGTTGGACGGTACAATCAAGAATTGCTCGTAAAATCCGTCAAGAATCAAAAATACAAGTCTAGCTCAGTCAGTCAATAGGAATTTCTTGTTAGTACAACTGTGCAAACATTTATGGCGATCTGATGCGAACTGAGGAGCCTTAGTTCTTTTTTAATAGTCGGCTTCGGCTATGCATATTAATTTTGAATATTAATTTTGAATATTAATTTTGTGTGCAATGCAATCTAAACTTGCTCGTACATTCTCTCAAACTCCAGAAATAAAAAATCTAACTCAGTCAATCGATAGGGAATATCCCTTAGGGTTGTTGTGGGAAGTTTTTTCGCGATCTGATACAAACTGGCGGAGCCTTAGGGTTTTTTCAAGAAACATTTCCCTCAACAACAACAACAACAACAACAACAACAAAATTAGCAGCATCTGGGGACCAGTTCATGGTCCAAAAATTAGTGTTTTTGAGGTTTACATGTTTTTTGTGATCATCCTTTTCAAAGGTTAAGAGTTTTATTTCAAGAGAAACTCAATTAACTGCTTGGGTGAGTATTATGTTAATTAGCTATTTCATTGACTGTCTTGCCCACCAATAATCTATTCAATTATAAACTTTTGTAGTTTTGTTCGAGTTACTTTGAAAATAACTGTTCTTGATGTTTTCAGACTAATAACAATGACCCGAACAGACTTTATCTGATGTACATTTTTAGAAGCATTCATCAGCGCATTATTAAGAGCAAGCCGTGGTCTGATTAAAATCAACTTCATATGTGGGAAAAAATCTTGAGTGATTACAGCTTTTTCGTCCAGCTTTGAGAAACCCCACGTGTACATCTGCAAAAGAAACGCCAGCAGAAATGCTCTGCAAAATCAGAGTTCCGATAGAAAATGCATGTGCATATTTGCAACAAATGGAGGCCAGTCAAAAGCACATGTGTACCATGTGAAATGAAACACAGAGCTCTATAAACCCTTTTACCTTAAGACCATTTTTCCTGTACAAGGTCACATATTTAAAATGATGCTGATCAAAATGACCATGATTCAGCTGTAGGACAAAGGCCACTACAAACACTGCCAGTACAATTTAACCCTTTCACTTTAGTAAATTTATCAAACTTTATGAAAATTGTCAACTTCAGAGTTTTATGAAACAGTGAACATTTTGAGAATCTACTCTTCAAGACAAACAGAATGAATGGTCATTTTATAGAGTTTCATCAACTGATTCAAAAGTTAGGACATTCTTGGTTTATTTGAAATCGGGGTTTAGTAGGGTAAGGGTTAAGTGATAGCAAAATTACATCATGTGAACAGCAAATGATCAAAAGAAACTGTCACACCATATCCTCAAAAGTAGATCACAAACAAAAACAGTCCATGCAGACATATGATTGGCAGCTTATCACAGCTCTAGGTATAATAATTTATAATATTTATAGTAATTTATAATATTTATTATTAAGTTTACCTACCAGTGAAAATAATATGCTTCTTTATTTTATTTTAACTTATTTAATTTAACTTTAACTGTGGGATGCCTTATGCACAATTCAGAAATAGCTATTTTAAAGAGGGCCCTGAGAAACTAGACCAGAAAACTAATGAAGTCTTGTAAGTGATATCATTTACTCAAAATGTAGATAATACAAAACAAAATAATATAGAAGCTTTTTTGATTTACCCCCATCTTGCAAATGAGATCCAGGTCAGGAAACAGTGATTCCCATTTCTGTGGCCACTCTCTTTTAATTATTTCCACAACAATCTTAGCAAGTGATTCTTTTACATGTTGCCGTTCTTCCAGGATGGATGCACTTCCCTGCAATGAGATGATTTAATATCCAGATTATACACAATTATCACTGTAACAATGTATTAATTAGTAAAATAACAGTCCTGACCTAGTATTAATATACATTTATTGGATTCGTCAATTCCATATTGGGTGAGGATGAATCCATAAGTGTTTTATTATACCAAAGAAAGTTACAAACATTGAATTTGACTTTGCAACGATGCTGACTTTGCTATGATTCAACCGAATGATGAAGGTCACTACAAACACTGCCAGTACACAAGTGATGGTAAAATTACATCATGTGAACAGCAAATGGTTGAGAAACCATTACGCCATATCCCCAAAAGTAGATCATGTGCAAACAGTTGAATAGTTGGCTGTCCAATATATTGTCAAATATTGGATCACAGGTGGAGCATAACATTACATGCTGACGACTTAAATGTAATACTGAGTGAGGATGAATCCAATAAGTGTCTAATTATACCAAAGAAAGTTAGAAACACTGAATTTGACTTCCATACAAGAATGACGACTTTTGGCTATAATTTAGTCGAATGACGAAGATCACTACAAACACTGCCAGTACATAAGTGATAGTAAAATTTCATCTCGAGAACAGCAAATGTTTGAGAAAGTGTCATGCCACATCCTCAAAACTAGATCACATGTACAAACAGTCCAATAATTTGCTATCCAATATGATACTATTCAATATTGTCAAATATTGGATCGGCACATGACTGCAATGCAGACATATGATTGGTAGATTATCACTGAGTTATAATAATAATAAATATCATTAGTTACCATATTAACTTTGTTTGGTTCAGTGTTCTAGCCAGCTTTAAAAATGCTCTAATTTGCATATCATTAATATTCATGATCAGCGAGCAAAAAATCTGCTGACTGATTATTGTGGCTCAGGAATTTAGTGTCTGACCAAGCAAACAAGGCTAACAACAGGTAGTAGGCCGGTTCACACTAGAGGCTGTAAGTGCACTTAAAGTGCACTTGATATGTATTTGGAGTGTGAACCACGAAAATTGTTACTCTCAAGTGCACTTGAGTTCTCCTTGGTTGCCATGGCATCATGTGGACTTCAAAGTAGCTGAAGTGCACTTCAAGTGCAGTTGAAACTACCCTTGAGAATGAACTTGACTACACTTAATCAATCAGCAAAATCAACGTTGTTTAGTGTGAAAGGTGATTAAGGACTTTAAGCAACGACGATGGGAACATCAACGAGAATGGCACAAAACAATTTAATTAATTACAGAATACAATGACCACTTGTTGGAATGCAACCACCTGGGCACTTTTCAACCGTCATCTTAAAAAACAGGACATGAAAAGCTCAACTTTGGGGTTTTACAGAGAACGTGAAAGCCAGAATAATATATACTAACATGATCTTTGTTTGGCTTAAAAAATTAAGGCTTCTAATTTTTACTATTCGCCTACCTTACCAAAAACAAAATAGTAACAAATGGATTTGACAAATAAAGACAAAAAGACAAGAACTTAAAAATCTTAACAGTCGTTCTCATTGATGTTTTAGTTGTTGTTTCTTAAGGTCCCTAATAACAGCCTAATTGTAACGTGCAGACAAAGTGCAGGGCTCAAAATTGCAACCAATGCAGTCGCCAATGTGCCTAAGATTCATACTTTGGCAACCACGTCGTAAAAGTTATTTGCCAAATTGGCTACTAGAAAATTCTTCTTACACCTTACACACTTTACCTGAATACCTTGTGAATATGTTAAGCTAAATTCATGGTGATGACGGGTTTTCAAGAAAGGTCAAATTTCACTAGGCACAGACTTTACCTAAAAAATAGCTCTCAAATGCCATCTTGGATTGTGCATAATTAGATACATCTTATATGATGTTAAGTTTCGATTGGCTTAAATTTTGACAGTTCAAGAAGCATTTTCTTTCACCAAAAACATTCTGACAACATGTCACACATTGACATGTTTATAACATGCACATAATCATGTCTTGAAATAAAAAACGTGATATTGCCTTGCTTGCACAGGGGCAGTTATTTTCTTGTCAGCTCTTCTCTGAATGACATGTTGATGGCTGGCCACATGTGCAGAAGTCGTGTCAATCTCCCTTGAGTGTGTTCAAGTTAGTAATAGTTTCAGCAACATGCAGTGTTATGTGTCCAAACAAAAAGCCTCGGCAACGATTCTTATTTTCAAGAATATTATTGCTTTTTTAAAAATATTTGATATCCACTATATTATAAAGGGGGTTTTCTTTAGCATTGTGTTACTTGATGGTCAAATTAGCCAGTGATATATAGAAACAGAATTTTTGGTAATTATAAATTGTATTGGTAAACAACCATGACCTCAACGTCACATCATACCAATGCACCACGGGCTGTTGTTTTTACATAAATTCTTTGATGCTTAAGTGTTTACAGAGCAAGAATCAAAATGGATTTAACAATGATGAAAACATTTATGAGAAAAATCTTTTTCTTCATGTGTAGAGACGTGCATGAGATTGCACGCCCCTTATTGGCAGGCCATTTCATTATTTACTTAATCTGTGTAAAATTTAAGTTGTTTGTTGTAAAGTTTGCATCTTTCAGTTACATTGTATGTACAATGATCTAAAGAAAGAACATATTTTGTGTTGTGTTGTCCTACAGTATTGTACACTTATTCTGCCTTGCAATCGTATAAAGCTGCACAGTGACCCTAGTTCTGTTCAGTTATAACTACATTCTCTTATCCATCTTGTTAGGAAAATAACACCCCCTAAATAAATTGCATTCAAGCACAAACTGAATGAGATGCATAATAAAGCGTGCAATAAGTGTGCTGTGTAATTCAGCCTCTGAGCAGCAGATTCAGGTTGAAAAGAGGAAGCTGGCAACAAATAGCTATCTGCCATTTTGATTAAATGCTCACTGTCGATTACTTTCATACAAGGCAAGTGCAACCATGTTTGATCACGCAACAAGATTATTTCCTTTTCACTGAAAGCTTTTAGCTATCTTTTGGTGTATGGAGTCATTATTTTCAAATGGTATTATTTAATTATTTGTGTCCAAGGCAAATAGATACTGGATATTCATAAATCCTATTTGATCTTGAGTTTAACGTTGTAGGTGACTAAAACTTTTCATTTGGCGACTACTTTTTTTCACTTAGTTGCCAACAGGCGACTTAACTTTTTTTTTAATTTCGAGCCCTGAAGTGGCATGTGCTTTTCCGAGTGTGAAATCAATGTAATTTTGCTCAAGTCTGTCTTAAGTTGACCTAAAGTGCACTTTGAGGTAAGTGCATTTGGAGTGCACTTGCAATTCTAGTGTGAGCCAGCCCAACATCTCCACACATGAAAATAGCACAATTTATTATTGTATGTGTCACTATAAAAGATTCAGGTCACTTACTTGAGCTAAAAGATGCATAGACGTTTCTTTCAACTTTGCTTGTTCTTCTTTAGTCATCTCATTCCATCTAAACCTTTTAATTAATGTCCAACATTATTTATTATGTATTATTAGTACTAATAGTACAAATAAATGCAACTAAAGATTGCAAGAGGTACAAAGTACATTTCTAGTTTTAATTTACTGGTTCCTATCTTTATTGGGTTAAACTACAAACAATCTTCAGTGGTAAGTCCATGTCTGAACTCCAATGACTTGACAGCATGATGGAATGAATACCTTCAGAAAAAGAAATAATTACTGACTTGAAAGTATTTATAATCCAAATAAACTATATAACATATTAACAGTAAACACAATTTACACAAAAATCAATAAGTTAACACTTATTTATATTGGATCATAATTATACAGTAAACTAACCAAGCAAAATTCTCCCAACTTATTTACAAAGAAGCTATGGAGCAACTAGGAACAACAAAGGGTTAAACTCACTTGACACAGTGTTCTATCAGCTGAAGTCCCATATGTCTGACTACTGCCGAGTGTTGTCTATCAAATAGCAGCAAGCCCACTTGTACACAAACAGGGGATTCAGCCTTGAACTGTTCTATGAGCTGTTGAGTTAATTCATTATTTAATACTAGTTATTTGATTTTTTATTTAAATTGGGAACAAGAAACTAAAACCAGTTCACTGGTCAGGGCTGTCACTAAGTAAGGAGGTAAGTGGGGAAAGTAAAAAAAGTAGCTGGGGGAAAAATTATTTTTTATGGTTTAGGTTTTAGGTAACTGAATTGTAATATCGCTCGCTTTAAAAGGTGAATACGAAAAATTCAAATTAAAGTTTTGTTGGATTTTTTAGCATTTGTTTCAGAGTAGCCAATGCTCAAACTCAATAGTAGCTGGGGGAATTTCCCAGTCCCCAGCCTTTAGTGATAACCCTGCTGGTAATCTACAATTATAAATGATCCATTGATAATCGAGTAATTAGTATGTAAAACAAAATTGAATCCCTCAACAAATATTATAGTTCACTGTTATCATCCTAAGTCAGGGCTCGAAATTAACAAAAAAACTAAGTCGCCATTTTGCGACTAGTTCCAAAATTTAGTCGCAAGTTCGAAAATTTTAGTCGCAATTTTTTTAAATTAAAACTCGTATTGAGCAATCCAGTGGTTTTGCAACAAAATCTGCATGCCTGCGATGCATGTTTATAAAGAAACCGCTGTAATGGCGTCTCATCGAGCAAATCGTGTTATGTAAAGTTGCATGGAAATTGAGCAGGATTTTGACCATATATTTTCAAATGTCCATAACAAGTATATCACAAAACTCTTGAAATTTTTATTTTTGTATTAATTAAGGGGAAAACTAGTCGCAAACTAGCGACTGTTAAAGAAAGTTTAGTCGCAAAGGGAAAAGATTTAGTCGCAAATGCGACCATATCGGTCACAATTTTGAGCCCTGTAAGTGCTATAAACTAAAGTTAATAATTAATATAAAAAATATTCATTATTATCATTTCAGTACATAGAAATGCTCAGTTCATTCAGTGATTGACTGACACTGAACAGTGATTCAGCACAGTGAGTGAGTGACAGTTTGTGACTATCCGTGTTTACTTCTCATTACTACCAGTATTTTTTTTAAGACCAATACATAGAAAATTAGGAAAATTGGGGTAACTGCAGAATACTCGTCCACTATTGTACTTGAATACCATTGGGAATATTATGCGCATCCAAATCTATAGTCGTATAGAACGAGAAATGCGCATGAATAAATTGTTCAAAGTGGCCGGGGTATTCTGCAGTTAAGCCGTACCTCCTTTCCCAGTTGATGTACCTTCTACATTAAAACGAGGTAAGAAATGTGACAACAGATATAGCCTTGTCCTGATGCAAGAGACATGTGCTTGAGTAGAGAGTTTGTATGGAATGGATGAAATTGAAAGAGTCAAAGTTGTTGACTTGAGATTGCACAATTAACTGTTTGTGCACTAAACAACAAAAACGTCCAAGTTTACTACAGCTAGTAGTACAATACCTGATACGCTTCTGCACGTTGTATTTGAGCAGATGCAGCACTCAGTGCCGTCTCTGCAGCTTGCACGAGCTGTGTAGCAGCAAAGTTCACTTCTTCAGCCGCCATATTGGATACAGAGCATCGTCTGCGCTTGCGTGAAATTTCAATGCCGCTGCTAATTGTGCGGGCTCGGTGTTTATGTTTTGGCAAGAGTTTGATTTTACTTCATTTTCAGTCGTCGCGGACGCTTTTTGCGGAAGTGCTAGCTGAACTTCATCGATGACAGCATATGTCAGTTGGGTTTATTAATTACGGTACTTGATCTGCAGGAATAGGATATATGGGACAGAACTGAGTTGGGATGCATTAAGGAGCGCGCGAGCTCCATCGAGCACATCTGGAACAAAATGATTATGTGACTTTTGAATGCATGGGCGATAACATCCGAAAATGATCGCACAAATCTGTGTTTCGTCTTGTTTATTGGCGACAACATAATCTAAGACGACGAGAAGAAGACCATTAACAATTAATTCATAATGGCTGAAGAGGACTTCGGTGAAGGAAACCCAAGCGAAATTCAGCAGGAACTCTACATTCCAGTGCGAACTCTTGGCAGAGGCGCGTTCGGTGAAGCTGTCTTGTACCGCAAGAAAGAGGTTTGACTCATTTTTTTTAACATTTATTTTTTCCGTCGTCGTTGCACCGGTTTGCAATGTCAAGTGAAGCATGATTGCATTATATAGTGTTAAGTTTTATATTACGCACAGGAAAACCACTTGTCGAAGGGGAAGTCACTGGATTCAGATTGATTCGGGGTGAAAAGTCTTTAGATCTTTCCAATTTTTTGATTTTGTAAAATTAATGCTGCAAAATTATCCACTCGGTGTGAAACAAATCATCGACATCAGTTACACCCATTTTAGCTGTACTATTAGGATTTTTGTATTTTGTGCCATTAATATAATCATGGGAGTGTTGTAGTTTTCATTCTGCGTCCAGATCGATTTCACACTAAACTAAAGTTCTGAAAAATGAAACGATTTCGGTAAAATTTCCTTTATTAAATTTAAAGGTGGCGTTCTCATTGTGTTCAGCCGCCAGTACATTAATTTTAAAAATGCCATTTACCTAAATTTTTGGGTTTATGCAAATTTATATATTTTCTGTCTGGCTGAGATTACCATACGATCGCTATTATGATCCAGGACATCTATTATTTTTGTGAATGAAAGGGTACCAACAAATTTGACAATAAAGAGCATAGCCATAGTGTTTATAAATTTTATATGGTACATATTAAAAGGTTGAAAATGAAGACATTCGGTTTATATACAATTGAATTGGCTTTGCACAAAAATGCCGTTCTGAAGTTAAGAATTTTTAATATAGCAAAGATGGTCTTAAATTAATAGTCAGTTTATACATATATAGTCATACATTTAAAATTGTTCTCTGACAATTACATTTACAAAATTTTATATCACTGATATTAGCTGCATAATATTAGTTAGTATGGCTTAGTAGATTAGCATGAATCATTGATTGATTGATTGTTAATGACAGGATCATTAATTGGCAGTAAGCATGATTGTCACTTTGACTGATATAATTACTTAATATCTGCCCAATATTCTGCAAGAATTGTTATTGTTGTTAAACTGGCAATGATTGATCATTTTATGCCATAATATTTTTGTAAATTAGTAATGGAATGCGTCATTTCCGATCCTGGCTTGGACAGAGGTCAGAACCATTAACTGACAATGGAATAATCCAGATATAGGATATTGTATAGATTGATATCGGATTTTGGAATCTCATTCACAATACAAGTACTTGGTTTTCTTTACAGGCACCACAAATAGTCTGAATATAGAATTACTAGACAGTCTAAGATGAGAATTGTTTTGTCTAACCCAGTCTGTTTTTAAACACATAAATTAATTTGTGCTGTTAGTGCTAGTGGAAAAAAGCTACATGTAGCACCATGAGATTCAATTTTGATAAACTCTGACCAAATTCTCTAATCAGACACTACAAATATTCTGAATATAAAGTTACTATTAATAGACTATTAATAGATAAGAAATATTACATATGTAACTGGGTCTGTTTTTGAGATCATTAAAATCTTGAAGAATAGGAAAACTACTTCAGACTTTCCCTGCTGGTATGCGTTGGACTTGTTGGGTCTGGTCGACGGTGAAAT
>JANSTR010036675.1:0-13389 GCA_025434805.1 Antipathozoanthus remengesaui | reverse complement strand
AAAACACACTGCTCCGCCATTGCACCGCAAACACACCGAATTAGGATGGTTTTCGTTGAATCTGCGCGTACTTCAGTTGCGTTTCTTTTGAGCACTACTGTAATTTTTCAGGACATTAAGACCTTGCATGTGTAGGCCCCAACAAAAGAAACTTGTCTATTCTTTAATAAACCCTGTGTACTAGTACTGAGCCCACAAGCAAGCCCAGCCATGAAGTTTTAATATATAAATAGAACTGGGGGACTGGGTCCACAATCGCTTTTTTTTCGGGATATGGGATATGGGATATGGTTTATTTTGTCAATGGGATTTGGGATATGAAGCAATAACTAGGTTGGGCTTTCGGATGACAAGCATGGCCAAGATTCGGGATACAGCTTTATGTTGAAATGGGATAAAGACACCTAGTTTCAAACTGAGTGATTTAGGATTTCATTTCTTCAATTTGCAAAGTGGAAGATATATGATATGATCCAGGAACCTGAACATATGCACCATAAGTTTGAACACTGACTAAAACTGCGTGGCAAATTTCAAATTAGGCTGACTAATAAATGCCATTAAATAATCCCATCTCAGGGTTTTCCTTTTCAAATGAAGTTGCAGTCGATGTGAACAATGCAGGCGGAGAATTATGGTAGTGCCCATAAAGATTGTCAACAGCGCGACCTACAGTACTAAGGGGGACCAGTTGCATGTTCTCCTGGAAAATTTTGAAAATGTAACTGCATGGTGCATTCTGGACATTTGAACTTGGCATAAGCCATGATTCCATATCACACAAAGAGTGATGAAATATTTAATAAAAACGCAGTTGTTTGCTTCCTTTTTGTAAGCCGGAGTAGTAATCGAAAATATAAAATTATTTTAAAATATGGGCACAACACTTGTCAAATATAGCACTTAAGTTACGCAATACACAATTGAACGCACATGCCAGCAAACAAAATGGCCATTTTATCCTCAAGTGATATTAGCAGCTTCAGCTTATAAATATTTATGTCCCTGGTAGGGACAAATCAAACTCAAAATTAAAGAAAGATAATAAATAGTTATTTAATATTTAATATACTGATTAATAAGACATTATTGAAACAATGAGTTGTGTTAATAGAAGAATCAACAAGCAAATATTAAAACACAGAAACCTTAAAATTGTGTTGCTTCTCACATGTGGATGGTTTGAAGCTCGGTCTTCGTGTGGCTCCTCCACTGGCACTGTACTTCCGATTCTGAAAAAAGATAACTGACAATAAAATAACAATAAAATAACAATAAAAAAAGAGTTCTGATTGATCAGTTTAGGTATTGGAACCAGAAACAAGCTTGAAAGAGACTGGGTGTCTGTTTTGCAGGTATTCAAATCAATATAATACATATATTATTGGTCCTAAAGTTTCTTACCTTATAGTACCAGCAACATACAGTACTTATAGCTACACAAAACACTATAACAACTACAGCTGAAATTTACAACAAAAAGCACTGCATAAGGTAGTTATTGCCCTAGATATATAGCCTTGTTAAACTGCAATCAACTGACATTCATAGAATAAGTGCTATTCACCAAGAAAAGAAAGACTGTAGATCCATAATAGCAAGCTGTCTCGACTGCCTCTGTTATCATGTCCAACATCGTGCTGACACAGCCTGCTGTATTTTACAGTAATCAATCTGTCGCAGTCTATTGTGACATGGATTTGTTAAAATTGTTTAACTAAAACTTTCTTCAACACAGAAGGAACACCATCAAGTATGACTGCTCATAAATTCAGAGTAAAGTAATTAATTATTCACAGCATACAAAATTTGCATAATTTTATTTCAAAATCAGAAAAACTCTGCCACTTTGCTGCTATCTTGATGGCATTTATTAATTACTAGACATTATGACAACTACTTTATGGTTTGTTTAGTAATTCACTCTATTGATGTTTTAGGACATTATTTTGTTTTTTTGACAATAATAAATTATTAGAAGAAAAACCAACAGAATTTACGTAACCACAACACCTGGCTCTAGATTTCCGGTTGAAACTCATGCTATTCAACCTGTTTAAAAGATTGGCAGATATGTGTACATATGTTCTACTTCTAGTACTGATGTACTTCATTTCTATGCAATAACAGCTGTGCATAACCACAATGAACACATCCTTTAATAGTGCTACGGTATTTAGTTCCAATACTTTTAAGGCTGAGTTGAAAACACTGCTTCAGCTGTTTTCCCAAGCTGCATAAAGCTTTACTAACACCTAATATTGAAGGAACTGTAAAATAATATTTTAACACTGGGCTAGTCTAGGCACACTCTTAATATACTAGTTTTAATAGAATTTATTGGGAATGACTGCTTTGGGGTACCAAAAGGTAAAATGTATAATAACACCAACAATTTAAAACAATTTTTCATGCTGTAAGGTTGGAAGAAAGCTAATGTTCCGAGTGTTAGGAATTTCTTGGAGCATCAATACTGAATATAATTTGAATATTCGTAACACAGAGGAAAATACTATTGATGAACCTTGATAAAATCCAGCCAATGTAAATCTCCCAAATGACAGGACAGATCAACTGAAATTAAGTTAATTAGATATGTTAAATAAGTATAGGTAAAAATTTTTATAATATATAAAACTAAACTAAACGTTTTCGATCAATGATCATCTTCAGAGTTAAACTAATTACGGCTCATTGATCGAAAACGTTTAGTTTAGTTTTATATATTATAAAAAAATTACCTATACTTATTTAACATAATAACATATTTAAGACTGTTGCATAACACTTAGTTTATCTGACCTATTTTCATTAGAAAATGCATTATTATCAATAAGTAATCGCATTCTGTAATGTTAGAGGCGAAACCAACTATAAAATTGTACACATTTTTGGTATTTCTGCTAATGATCTGTTACTGATCTTTGTTTTGTATCACCAACGTACATAAAAAAATAAGTAAGTGACTTTATGTAAGTGTCAACCTTCTATAACCGAGCGCGAGCCGGCCCTACTGACCGGGGAGACTATAACACTCCAAGGTTGTCGGAGAACCCGCGAAAACCTACGGTTTGACTTCCTTATACGAGAAAACGCGAATGTATGTATTATTTAAGACCTCGAGTGTTGGTCAGGCTGGGTGGCGCCTTACCAACTGTGCTAACCTGTCGGCGGTGTATGTAGTTGTCTGTTCAATTTTTATTTTAAAACTAGAAGATTTCTTTCGAAAATGTAAGAAATATCCATTTTATGGATATATAATCCTACATCTTGCAAATACAGAATTATTATCCTAAACTGTCGAACAAATTTTAAAATTTGACAAATATATTAAAACTTGAAAACAGAAGTGTATTCCTGAAGCTCAAAATGGATTGAAAACAAACAAAATAAATACTCCAAAACTTCTCGTCAACGGGACAAATGTTCAACACGCAGAAAAACAAAACAAAGCGACCAAATGTTGGCAAAACAACCGACGATTCAATATAGTTTTTTCCAGAGTATATCGTGACGCTGTGATAAGCTTTCTCTGATTAAAATCATCAACTTAGTTGTTCTTGTTAAAAAACAAGGAAACAAAAATAACTCGGAATTTCTTTTTTTGAATAAGAGTGATCTTGTTTGCGTCACTGTATAGCCAGTGACGTCATACTGTATAAGGAAACAATAATTATGGTCTGCTGAGATGAGTAGAGGTGTAATAACAAGAGTAAAACAAGGAATTAGTGACACCTAACCACAAAAATCATAAACTCTTTCATATTTCTTCATCGTATGCGCTATGCCGGCTGGATGTTTTAAAGTTTGCCGACCAGTTCACTACCCACAAAACTTTACTGTCAAACGAACTGTTTGGAGAGAAGAATTGAAAAACTCTTCCCATCATCTCAATTTGCTTCAGGCTGTTTATAGAGATATATACCGGACCTTTTTGAGAAAAACGAAGATGATTATCTTATTAAAATCAAAGGTTCTGTAGGGTAGAAATGAATTTTCCCTTCCTGAGGCAGCCCTAATCACAAAATCATTATTCATTGTATAAAATTGCTGCAGTATATCGAAAGAAGACATATACAAAGTTTATAGCGGAAGAAAAATTGATGATTTATGCTCCAATGTCTTAACAGTATGAATATTCACATATATCTTTGTGAGTAGATCTCCTGGGAATATTCGGCATACTTCAAGCCGTGACCCCAGAATTTTTTTTCCCAAAGGATATCTGTATATGTTAACCAGGATGTTCCAGTATAAAAGTGATAGCTCCTCTCTCTTTTCTCATCTTGGAAATGTAAATTTGAAATTCAAAATGCACTGAATAGCAGACAAAGCAAACGCGTGTTGCAGACGTATTCACTAAACCCTAAAGGTTGAATAAAGAGATCAAATAAACATGAAGAACAGAACAGAAGTAAGCTGCAAACAGTTTTGTTACAACTAGTATTTGTTGGTCTCCTTTACGCGCTTGCTTTCACATTTATCTTCCATGTGATTAATTTGAATATTGCGCGCTATACCATCGCATGATACACCGCTGTGACAGAGTTGTTCACTCGACGGTGGCTGATTGATGGATGAACCGAGCAATGGCCTGTTCAGTCCCCTTTATACCAGAACGTTTTGTTTAAGCTTCCCTTACTCAATGAAATGCCATGAATTAGTACTGCAATGGGATCACACCACGTAGTTACCATAGCGACACCGCTAGCTCACGTTTCTAACATTGATCTATGACGCCCAAGTTCGAAAAGTAAATAAAAATAAAATATACTTATTCATAATAATTAACTGATCATTAATAATGCCAGGAAGAAGACAGCCCGGCATATTTCGCAATTCATGTTTTAGGTAAATGACTCTGGAATAAAAACTATTGTTATTTATTTCATTTTTAAAAATATTTTGAGCTTTTTGCCCTAAGGGAGAGGGACACCACTACAGATTTCCCTATTTAGATCAGGCCCTTGTACAGGTGACAGTTCACAACACTGACATTAGCCCACTCCTCTTGACGAGTACGTGGGCTTTTTAAACTCCCCGGATAGCACGTCAAGAGACTAGACCAATGTCTGCTGACAAGAGTCAGACAGAGATAACAAACATCAGCCCATATAGAGAGGCGAGTGGGATGGCCACTACACTTTCAAAACTTAAAGTTGAATGATTGACAATACCAGAAATTGAAAGAGCAGATCATAGTTGTACCGAAAATTCAGGGAATGAGTGATAAAAATGTGGCAATGATAAAGTTTTATTAGAAACATTAAAAGTAACAGAGACAATTGTTGGGTATTTAGCGTTGGACAATCCCTCGCTGCCCTTCTAGCCTCGATCCCATGCAAGTTCCTATAGATTCTATTTTAAAATATTGGGTTATTTTTTGGATTCAAAAACCTCGCCACTGTCAAATTTTAAAATATTAACCCCCTAAATGCCTAGGAATATATTAACTTTGAGCAGTTCTTTCAATTTATGGAATTTGTTAGGTTTAGAATTGATTCAAAAAGCATGAGTTACATCTGTTGGTGCCGTTAGCATAACAGTATGCTGAGTATAACTAACTCTTAAGTAATCGTGAATGGCTAACGGCTTGTTAAACTGGCTAAGTGAAGCCAACCTAGCAAGGTCCATTAATGGTTTTGAGTTTTTAATATTCAGGCTGATTTCCATACAGACTGATGAATTCGCTCCTTATGTAATTAAAACGATTATAAGAAAAAGGAAAATTAACGAACAACTGTAGTTACTAACGATCTAATACCAAGATAAACCCCGACCAGAAACATAAGTTATTATACTGAAAATACGAAGATTCCTTTAATACCGAATATGTTTTAAACCGTTCTTGCGTGATGTCTTTGCGGAAGTTCCTTTCATCTTTATTGATAAGGTTGTCAAGGAGACTAAAATCATGGCAGAGTCATCGAAGGTAAGAAAGTTGAAATTGAAAGCATTTAATTTTTTGGTGGATCACCATTATCGACATAGTAGGCGACTTTACGGTACTCAAGTGGAACAACTAAATCAAGATGCTTAAGAATTATATATTTATCCACGCCGACAACTGAAACGGAAGAACAAATTTAAACACAGCTACGCGCGGCTTTGTGTTCATTTGACTCCTAGATGGTACCAGTCTACTTGACGCTGTAGAGATAACATTTTTACTAATAAATGATTCAATGCTTTATTTTTGTCTTTTTGAACAGCAAAAAAATAGCAGATGACAATCACTACGCAAGAATGTATTGTCTTTGGGAATACAGTTTAGTGAAAAAGACCCTACATGAATGACAAGTTCTTTTCTTTCAAATAATTTGTTTGGGAATACAAGGCACATCTTCAAACAGGATGTATGCTATCCGGTACTAATAGAAATTGTCATTAATCTTCTACTAATGCACAGCGGGACATATTACTAGTCTCACTTTAAGCGAATATAAACACGTCAGTTGCAAAAGTGTTTTACCTTTTGCAGAGACGAGAGATCGCTCAACGCCAAACGCCAAAAAGTTGTGATACTTTTGACTTCTGTATTGAGCTGCAACACCTTTCAGCACCATTACCTTCCACGTCTTGTGAAGAACGAGCATCTTTGATAGAACTGATGCAAGTAAGTAAAACAAATAATTTACAAAAAAGAACAAAGAAGAAAACGGATGGTATCCTAGGCTTCAACCAACAACATTAAATTAGAAGAGAAGAACTTAACATCTAAAAATGAATATTACCTAATGTGTTACCTGAGTATATTTGACATAAAATAACAAAGTTTGTGAAGAGATCCCACAATGTCCAGTGATTGTCATTGTACAATGTTAGTATAATTTCGTTTATATCAATATCTCCATGTACAACTTGATGGTGCAGGAATATTACCATCATTATTATTCTATTTCTTACTTAAAATCAGATAAGTAACAACGATAGATCAAAAGCCTACCCAGTATGACAATCAGGTCAATCTCCTTTGTGTTTGTTCCGTACAGAGAAGACATATCCATGGCTTCAGTTAACACAACAATTCCTTGTGAGTTCGATGAATCCGTGGCAATCAAAGTGGTTAAGACCGCAGCGTATTCCATTCTTCTCCTCCTCTCCCTTGTGGGTAACTCCGTGGTACCTGCTGTTGTCTACAGAGACCCCGAGCTTCATACAAGCGTCAACTACATCATCGCCAGCATTTCCATCTCTGATGTATTTTACACGATATTTGCTGTTCCAAAACGAATCGCCGACGTTCTAATTACAGATGACATATGGCTGATAGACGGGAATTTTGGTTCACTACTTTGTAAATTAAGAGCTTTTGTCATGAACACAACTATTAAGGTTACCGTCTTTAGTCTAGTGATGGTTTCTATTGAGAGGTTTTTTGCCGTCAAGTACCCTTTGAAAACTCAAACATTCTGTAATAAGAAATCGTCTGTTATTGTCATCTCAGTAATCTGGATTGTTGCAATTCTTATCTCTTTCTCAGATTTTTACACTTGGCGCCTTACAATTGAAGACACTACAATCCACTGTTCTCATAGTTGGGATCTAACTGTTAACGACTTTGAGGCAACAAGATTAGAATACACTGTAATTTATGTCTTGTTTACATTAGTTCCTCTTATTTTCCTTTCTAGCATTTATTCCATAATCATTGTTTCCGTTCAAAGAAAAAGGACTCCAGGCCTACTCGACCAACACCAAAGGAGAAGACAAACTAGGATATATCAAGGCATTACATACATGCTCCTAACTGTCGTTATCATCTTTCTAGTTCCAGCGACCTCAGTAGCAATTTACTACACCTTTCATTTTTATGTCTGGGCTGGTGATGCTCCATGTAGTATGATTCAAGTAAAGTTTACTCTCATTTTCCTAGCTTCTTCTTATCAAGCACTTAATCCTTACATCTATTGCATGTTCAACAAAAGGTACACGAAAGGGTTTAAGGAAATATTATGTTGTACCAAGAAATGTAATTACTATATGAAAACAGAACGCAACACACAAAACCATATCACGCTTCAAACAAGAGCACGCGAATTTCCTCAAACCAAAAACGTTGCATCTACCATTGAAGTTAAGACAGTTGTTTTAATGGTCAGTAGTGTTTAGTTGGCAGCTCGATTCCGGTTAGTCAGATCTCGAATGGAGCGCACGAAGTATTGGAGCTGGTTTTGGCTAGAGTGACCCTAATTGTGGATTAGAGCCGCTAGCTTAGTTATCCCGGTCTTGCAAAAATAACGCAGGCTATCCACCATACCGAAACAGATGGCAGCTATACATTTAAGCACAATGCCTTGCGAGCCTAACTGAGTTAATTAACAGCTGAAAGTGGAAGACCATTGGTTTGGAAAGATGGTCATGCACTAACAACATTGTGTATGCTATATTTGAAGTTTCGTATCCTTTCTGTACGTTTTAAGCGAGCTAGGAATTATGGGTAAATGTACCAGTTGCCATCTTTTTTGTTTACGGTCAGTTGGCGAGTTGTGGTGCGAAACTTCTTCAGGAACTCAGCTCGACCCAGTTCTTTTTGGCCAACCAGACCCGCGTTTAAATTGAAGCAACCTTAGAAACCTGGGCTTATAAAAAGGGAAACTTCTAACTTTTGCTACCAGTCTGTTTATGAGGCTATTAAAGTAGAGCTGAAACAGATTTAGTTTCATAGTCTAATACAGGCAGTGATTCAATCAAATATATGCTTTATTGATCAAATTGTGATTGTGACGTGTTGACTTAGTACATTATAATGTGTCTATCTGCTGCTGAAAGTAAAACTCTGATGCGTAATTACATTAAAACAATATAGACTGTATCCCCTTTTATGGTCCTATAAAAGTAAAGTGAAGTGGAAGGCTTGTTATTCACTTTATTTCCTCTACAATGTTACCACATATTTTGCCAGTATTTTGTCGACGGGTATCGCCATCTTGAATATTGACAAAACTGCTCTCGGGATTTGACTTACCGCGTAAGTTTCACTCGTTATTACAGAATGGCGGGACGAGAAACGTTTTCCTTTCTCTGTGATCACTTTATTGGACAGATGAAGATTGTTCTTTTTCTTCAGAGGACAAGTGTGCAGCAACGCAAGATTCCATCATTCAAAATTCAAGATGGTGGTATCTATGGACAAAATAGCAAACATCTATGCTCTGTTCTCGTTCATGCGACGGTTTTCACCACAAATCAGCGCAGCGAAGTCTTTATTCCAGATTGGTCGGTAATGTATTTTTCACTCCAGGTTTCCTTTAAAAGTGCACAATCAATTTTCATAGCTGTGATATATAATGATCGTATCTGTCTGTGTATCGCTTTTCGTGATTTCTCTAGCTGCGTTTAAAGAAGACATTGAAGAAAATGAAATATCAAATCGTAACGAGATCAGCAAGATGCGAGGAAGCCATACTTTAAAGCTGGTCAAACGCTGTATCATGGACTAACACCTCAATTTTTTCAAAGATTACTTTGTTTTTAATAGAGACGTTTTGTGTCGTTCCACCAGGCAAAGTAACCATCTCCGTCTGCCTGGTGCGAGACTCGGATCCACTAAGAATTTTTTTTCCCATGGATGTGTAGTTTTTAACAGACATCTCTAATCTGTGGTCCATTTTATTCTCGCTTTATATCCACTTCTGTAAATATTCTTTGTTTTATATTTGTACTTATTTTAGATAGATTTAGGGCCCCCATTGATAGCAGTTTTTTAAAAACTGAAGAGGGAACCCTGTTTAAATAAAGGTTCATTCATTCATACTGTGCAAAGCTCTTAATAATGTGTTAAAATAGGTTATACTGAAACTCTTCATAGTCCATAGTGTTGACTATAGACGAAGTGACAGACATCCCTAGACCACTCCTGTCAAAACATTTGTGACTTCCTTTTGCCACAGCCTCAAAACGAGGCTGTAAGCCATTATGCTGAGCTATTGTGTACTAGTGTTCAATAGAAAACTTTAGGACCAATCATAGCTGATTACGCTATCATGAAAATGTTTCTCAGTAATTCGAGAAACAACGGAATACTTCGAGACCAGTCATAGACAAGTAGTATGTACTATCAAATACACGACTCTAGCTTGCCATTTTTGTGACTGCTGCCTTAACTACGGTTCACTGGTACTACAATAGGTCTCAGCATTATGTACAACGGTAAAGCTGCTATTTTACCGAACAATAAGGAAGGGAATTGATCAGTTTCCATCAAATAATCGACTGGCTTCTGACGTTTGATCAACTTTGTTGTGCTGGCTCCGCCTGCAGCTGTAATTTTTTAATAATACAAAAAACTACAGTACTACGATTCAATTTCAATTTATTTTGAAACATAACTTTCAGCCACATACATCTATTTTTCCAAGTTCCTCAAAAGAACGTCAAGAGACTAAATTACCTGTCTAAAATCCATATCATTAAAAGAAGGTGGCATAAAGTTCAACCCTCGACCTGGAAGGGAATTAAAACCGATTGGTAGATCTTACCAACTGCGCGCACCTCGCACACACACTGAGGATATTGAACTGAACCCAGGACCTCCTGGTTGGTAGTCAGAGATCTTACCAACTGCGCTAACCTTGCACACACAAGCTGGGGATATTGAATTGAACCCAGGACCTTCTTGTTGGCAGTCAGAGATCTTACCAACTGCGCTAACATCGCACATTCACATTTTACAAAACAAACTTCTCCTCAATTATTCTTTATCCTTTATTTTCTATTAATTATTCAGCTCTATTTTATGTCATAACAAACCAATTCGTGTCAAATAGAATTCTGCGTACATGCAGGTGAGTTTCGTTTTTCTATAATTGCAGGAATTCCTAAATTGTTCTTGTATTATCAAGAAGCTCGAAATGATTCTGGTATTATGCCTTTTGTCAATTTTCCGTATATTCTTCTGATCGCAGAATCTTGTTCCTCCGGTTAAAGCCAATGGAATCCCATCGAGCCATTCCGTCTCTCAGATGATCATTTTTACCACGCCTTGTTAATGCTGACATGAAGACTCTCTTTCCACTCTTACCATTCGTAATTCTTGGATTGGTGGGTGGAATGGGCTATAGAAGCAAGTGATAAAGTTAACTGGTTATGAAAGCATTTTTTGAGAATTTAGATTCATAGTCTTCATACCATTTATCTTCTTCCTGGCAGAGGTATATCATTGGATATCAAAGGCTTGGGAAGGGAGGGAAGGATGTGTACATTTTCATCATAAACTGCAGTAATAACTTGAAAAATAAGATATCTGTTGCCACAAAAGCCTGCAATACTTAGCGAATTGACTAAAAAATTTAACAAAGAATTAATAATAGGTATCTGGTAAGTGCAACAGTTAGCATTCCAGTCTTAATTCAAATTTTTTCTGAATATCTTGTCCATTTTTAAAAATTATTTTTGACTGGATAAAACTTCACAAACAGTTCAGTCTTCTACAATATACCAAAATAGTGACACGATGTTATGCACCCAAGTGCTAACTTACCCGTATTAAGCTGTAACAATTCTCCACAGACAGAACAACAATAAGCAAGACCATACCAGTTGTCACCAAGAGTCCAAAATTCATGTTTAGGTCCTTCGCGCCAAACAGCAGGTTTGTGTGCTTTTGAGAGAAAGGGCCCTTATATATTGTTCAGTGAGGTGCCTAGAAACACCTGGCCCAATTAATACTTTCCTACCACAAATTAATGAGTTACTTAAAAAAAATATTTTACCAGTCTCTTAACTAAGTAACTTTGATCATTTGATGAACCCAGATGAGTACATGTTGAAAGACAGACAGAGTTCATTATGTGAAAAATTGCTTGAAATAATGCTTATTGTTTTCCTTCAAATCCATAGGTTTTAAAGCTGCATTGACCAAATCAAATTATCTCCAAATCTTAGAAATTTTTAAAATATCTGAATGTAATATAATGTAATATAATGTATTGACGTTCTTACAATAATGTAACTGATATAAATCTTTTATCCCTTACATATTGCAAAATATGGAATTACAAAGGACCGCATTAAAAAAACTGTAACTTTCTCTGTATTTTATACTAAAATAAGCTTCATATCCTAAATGACGAAACTGAATTTGAAAACGTTCCGAACGAATAGCGAAATTTACCAGTGTGTGTTTTCGTGCATACTGAGGGGTAAAAGACGAAAATGTCACAGGATTGACGATAGAGCAACAGCACTAGAGAACTGGAAATAGCGAAAATTTGGATTGATAAATTGATGGTTAAAGGCGTGAACTGAAATCTTGCGTAATATATTAGATTACTTTTGAAATATTTCCAGCCATTTCAGCAGAATTGTCAGTAAATATTATAATAACACAATGGAAGAGAATTGTGAAAGACAATCATATTATTCATAGAAAGAGAATACGCGCTTGCTCGCTAATTTTAGGTAAAGAAACACGATCGAGAAATGCAAGAAACGCGAACCGCAGCCAAACGAAACACTCTTTACATTTTCTCTAGTTCTGTTTCATACACATATAATTATGCCCTTTTAGTGGCATAATTAGATCATTTACACGTGTGAAATAAGATAAGGCAAGTATAAGATAAGCAAAACATAGAGATGAAATTGGCAGTGTGAGCAGACGTGAAATAACAAAACTATGGAGAAAACAAAACATTAATTAACGAATATGCCGAACCTGTTCACAAAATAAGCACAAGAAAAACGGAGTTTTTTGTTTTCTTTCGCCTTGTGATTATTTCTGAATAAACACAGGTTTGCTTTCAAAACTAAATTTCTAATTAGATTATTCCAGTTTCTTCAATTTCTCAGTTTTCTTGAATTAATAATATAAAGAACCAAAAGATCATATTTTAATATATTTTGTTCGTCAAATTATTAAATTTAGCAGACTCGTTTTACTAAAAAGCAAGAAAAACGTCAAAAACATTTTAACGCGAAGAAGTTATCACCTGCATGAGAACGTTTGTCGCTAACTTCTTGTAGCCATACATATGTGTGTTCCTACATACACGACAGTTTTCTTTATTCCTATTTCATTATTATATTAGTATCTATAGCAAAATTAACCGCCGCCTGGTTAGCACAGTTGGTAAGGTGCCAGTCTGCAGTGCGGGAGGCTCTGGTTCAATTCCCAGCCGGACCTACACTCATGGTCTTAAAATAACTGAGGAGAAGGTGCTGCCTTGGCCCCAACACCTGTAAATGGTTAGACCTTCGCGTCTTCTCGGATAAGCACGTTAAACCGTAGGCCCTCGGAGACCTTTGTCAATTGGGTCGTGAGACCTGTTAAGATTCTCCGTCCACCTTGAAGTGGTAAAAGTAATAAACTAAAGTAATAAACTAAAGTAATAAACTAAAGTAATAAACTAAAGTAATAAACTAAAGTAATAAACTAAAGTAATAAAC
>JANSTR010036674.1:0-22000 GCA_025434805.1 Antipathozoanthus remengesaui | reverse complement strand
TAAATGATGAATTTGCTCTTATACAAGAACTATATATATATATATATATTCCTTTACAAGTAGGAACTAGCCAAGTCAAATGCTGTTTGTAGTTGTTCATCATTCCGTTCGTTGTTAACCTGAATAAAGCGTCATTTACTGAGGAATTAGATGAATTCCTATTTTTGATAAACAACTACAAACAGGATTTGACTGGGCTAGGCCCAGTCCCAAAACACAGGTAGAGCAAGTATTTCTCTAATAAAATTATGTAATATGAAAAGCAAAATTCTCCCAACCTGCTTACAAGAAAGCTGTGGAAACATTTTAGGAGAATTTAGTAACACATGTATAAAGTTGGCAGAAACATCAAGCACCTTGACATATAAAAAAATCTTCTGAAAATTCATCATGCTTTGAGCATAATTTATGAAAACATGCTATTTCATATTGTGTGTTGCTGTTTACAGTGAGTTCACTTGTAATTTTGCTTTATATCTTTATTTTGTTTCTGTAGGGCGGCCTTATAATTCTTGTGTTTACTCTGTTATTCAATGTGGCAAATAGGAATTTTTCAAGGAAATTAGCAGCAGAAATTGGAGGTAGGAACATTCAATCATAATAAAATTTGAGCAAACAGAGAACACACATTAATTAAATGAACATATTTTTGCTCATCAAGGGTATGTGATTTTGGTGTTGAATTACTAATATGAAAGGCTATAAACTTCACCTCGAGTCAAGTCATATGTTATAAATGATGTTATTTAATTTCTAATTCTGGCTTTCATATTTATATGTGTCCAGTTCAATGATTTTATTTGTTCCAGAAATGTTTTGCATGTGTTTTAATGCAAGAAGTTGATTCATTCATTCAAAAGTATGACTTAAGTAAGATTTCTTTTGTTATCTTCAGTCTAAAAGCATTTTTAGAATCAAGAAAAAGATCTCTACACCTCTATTTTTAAAAGAAATATTAGATTGACTTTGAAAAGCACATTGTGGAAAACGTGCATTTGGCAGGCTTTGGATTTTCTTTGTGAACAGAATATTTATGCTGTCAGAACAAAAGTTCTTTATCATTCTCTTCCACATTTATTTAGCTGACAACATGCAGTAATTTGAATGATTTCTGTGATTGTGTGATTGGATGCGATTATATGATTGTGAATCAGGCTTATTGTGTTGTTTGTCATTGTGTTTGTTGGATTATATGCAGACGGGCTTGCATTTATCAAGATTTTTAGGCATACCTGTGTCATAGAAATAGTACATGCAAAAATCCAGCTATGTTCTAAAATACAGTGGACCTAGTTAGTACTTACAGTTCAAACATACATTTCTGTACATTATAGGGGCAAAACGACTGAATGCATTATCATGCTGTATATCAACACTGGTCCTCTTACCATGGTGTATATTATCATACTTTACCCAGGTCAGTATGCTCCTCCAGGGCAATCAACTTTTCCTTTTTCCAGTGAGATTCGAGTTTCACTTGTCTGAGGGAAATTTCACTTGTCCCATATATTACTTAAGAAATATGTTACTTTCTTAGAATTAAGCATAGAGTATAAGGCATGAACATTAGAAATTGCAAACAAACATGTCCTCTCCTTGAAGAAGATCATACATTTTATCTTAGTAACAGAACTGATTCAGAAATGTGTAATATATTTTACAGAAGTCTGAAGATAGAAAATAAACGCACTGGGATGGCAGAATTTTATAATTTTATTTCAATGGTTATGCATGATACAATACTGATCTATAAATTCTGCTCTTTCATGCGGACAAGTGCTTTTGCAAAGTTACTCATCCACAAACTGAACTAACTCATCTCAGACGACCGAAAGTTGATTGCCCTGTCCTCAATTCATTGTTACGTTTTGGTATGTCTTTTTTGGCAACTGATAATCCCAAAACATTTTGAGAATATACATTTCTTAGCTGACAAAATACATGTTTTGTGAAAGTGCACAGTCACAGACAAAATAAGGATTTGTCACAGTAAAAATGCAGCACGATGTGGCACAAAATATAGCAGAAGAAAGAGTGTTGATGCTGCTGTGTTAATAAAAAAAATTAAATAAATAAAAACATGAAATTTCTGTAAGAAGGTCGTTGTGTTTGTGAGTCATTGAGTCAAATTTCCGGCAAAGTTCCGATCTATCTAAGTTTCAATTATATACGCCAAGTGATACAATACATGTTTACTGGACATCACACTTGTAACTGATCAGAAAGTGTTAAATATGTGGAGAGTACCTATATTCTACCCCAAACCTAAATACTGTAATTAAAAACTTTTGTATAAAGTGATTTAAATGAGAAGTTAAAAACCACTAAAAGATTCAAAACTCCCGAAATTTTCGAACTGTTTCCACTAGTTCTTCTTCAGAGGACTTATTAAAATTTCAAATAAATTTCATAAATATTCCGGTCCGATAACAAGTCTCTTCATTCTTTCCCTGCAGACAGTTGATTCTGATTGGCTGGGAGCAGTGTTTCCTCTTGGTTTAGTAATCTTCTTTGTATTTATTGTGGATTTCTACGTCGAGTCTTTCTGCGTTTCCAAGATGGAAGGTCCGCTAACCAGCAAGGTTGGCTCCGTAGCGTCGTTTGTATCTGCGATTGTAGTGGCAGCGCTGTGGGACCAGCCTTGGGCCTGGAGCATGCACGAATGGCATCATGGAAAACCAGGAGAGAAACACTCATTGTCAGGAGGGACAGTATTCAGTGCACTGTTTTTCATTCTAGGTAAAATCTGATTTCTTGCTATCTTGGAAAATTGGTTCATTCAGTGCAGAATTGCATAGCAGGGATGAATTATACTTGAACAGACAACTACATGTTTCTGAAATAAAACACAAATTGGCAAGCTGATTGGCTAAATAACCAATTGAAGAGAAAGTATTTAACGTGGAATTGAACTAGTGCGTAATCAGTGTGGAATCGCATAGCAGGGATGAATCACGCAAGCTGTGCTGATTGGCGAATCGACCAATTGAGGAGGACGTATTTGACGTGGAATTGCACTAGTTCGTGTTCAGCATAGAATTGCACTCATCTTGAGCTGCGTGCGCGCCCTCAAACTTTCCCGCCAAAAGTTGTGGCTCACCAGTCGGTTGACAGAGCACTGAATTGGCTTTTGCGCGCTATCCAAAGTTTATATATACACTCATTAATTTAACTTGCGAGATTCATCCCTGCTGTGCGATTCAAGGAAAATTCACTGCCTGACTCGGGTATTCCCTGTTAAATTTCACTCAAAAAATCATATTGCTCTCATCGCTTCGCGTTTCACGTAATATTATTTTTCTCATGAAATTTAACGTGGAATACTCTCGTCAACGCAATGAATTTTCCTATAGCATATTGTGATGTGGTGTGCTATGGTGTGGTTCTGGTGTGATGTGGTACGGTGTGGTATAGTACGGTATATATGGTATTGTGTGGTGTGGTTGTGTATCGTATCATTGTATTGAACTGTCTTCTGCTCACCTGTTGTGAAAGCTGTTTACTTGCCAGCTCATAAAGGTTAACCAGCTTGCGGGACAACATGGCAGCAGCCGTGAAACCGTTGGAGAACAGAATAATCTCGGCAATAAGTGCAAAATCAGGCACCATCATGGCGACAGGACGGAACAAGGATTTCAGGTTATCAGGTAGCTCCACACGGCCTGCATAACTAACATACGTATTTGGGTTGTTTCAGAAACATACTACAAACTTAATCAACAAAACTCTGAAAGTATAATCAACAAAAAACAAACAAATATACTACTTCGTCTTTACCATGCTTTCAGGACATTAAATAGTAATAGCATATCAAGAACCGCTCAAAACCTAATTATTTGTTGGTAGGCAACAAACTCTTCATTCTTTTCGAGAAAGTTTTTTTATTACAACACGACTTAATGAAATATCTATGATATCTGGAAATCCGCAAATGCGTTCGGCTCCCCATCTGCTGTCTAAAGGTTGCTTTCCATGTATTGTCGCAAACAGTTTGCAAATGGGTGTTTGCGATATTCAACAAAATATGACAGATCGCAAACTGTTTGCAATGATATTTCCACATAATTTTTCTCGATGTCACGTTCGTCAGTGGTAACAGACAGTCTGAAACATGGTGTAACGATGTAATCTCTACGTTCTCTCTGCGATCATCGGTGACACGTCTGAAACAAATGGAATGCATTTCCATTACCGCCGGCAAAGAGTTCGCGATCATAAACACCCCTACGAAAACTGTTTGTGTTTGTTTGTGACGATTTACGGCTATATGGTATAAAGCAACTTCAAAAAGCACTGAAAATTGCACGGCTGTTTCACTGGTGGATAATGTTTGACCACTGCGGCCACAACATGTTCCATTTGAAAATCAATGGTACACCTACCCTGGGTTCATTGTTATGAAGACTCCACAGTTGATTTTTAGTTTGATATCTCTACCTTCAAACAGAAACCTGAAACAAACATTGTAACAAGAATATTATCATGGAGGGTATCACAGCTGACTATGATAAACACAAAATCATTTCATTTGTGTTAATAAAATATTGGCATAGAATTTGGTTTTATAGCACACGCGGTCCGTTCATAGTTCCGTTATGCTAGTTCCGTTTTGCATAACCCATTTACGTTAATGTGTTCTTGTATACTTCCTCCTACTTCGATGATCTCGGGGAGAAGCTTGGTTACCGCTCAGTAGAGGAACATCAAAACGAGCCTTGGGTTATGTCTCTGATTGAAACTGACTCTTGATTGACTCTTGAGCTCCGCTTAAGAAAATAAAAAATTCAAATTTCGACAATATTCGTGTTAAATTTGACCCTCTTTCAAACATCTGGGTAGGGAATGTATTTGTTTTATATGTTAGGTGACGAACAATCGATCCACTGTCTGGAATACAAGACATTTGTGACTAACCGTGATAAGTTGTTCTCTTTAGCAGCTTTGATGGTACGTAACTGTTGTGCAATCACCGACAATACTTCAACATCAATACGGTTGAACTCGTCAAAACAGCACCAAGAACCTGACTGCGCGGAGCCAGAGAAAAACTTTCCCATCATCTGAAATCAAAATAAATAAATGTAAAACGATGTGTCAGTTTTAAATCAATAGATTAGGTATATTTTATCTAATCCTATGTATATTTAAAGCTTCTATAAAGTGAATGGAAATATCTTTCATTTGGAACTGACAGGGAAATCAGAAACTGCCGAAACTATCTTTCCAGAAACTCTTCAATACTTTAATCCTCAATTTTACCGGAAAAATGCGAGCTTATGCATTCCATAACCGTCATTCCTTGCCTGACTTTGCAGAAAAGTATAACCATCCACAACACACGGAAATGTTATCAGGCTTGTTACGTCAAACTGATGACGTTGCTAATAAGTTTCTTTGAACAATCCCAAATTGCCAAATTTCATATAGAGTTGTTTTTCGCATCTTACGCGAATTAGATAACACATTACGTTACTGAGTGTAAGATGTGTAAATCGGAGCATCAGCAAAACATTATTCGCTGGTTTAGCATATGCTACAAATATATCTTACCTTGTAGTCAAGCCCTTCAGAGCAGTTGAAGACAAGACACTGCTTTCCCATTGCCTGAAACACCAGAATGAATACAACATCTTCAACACTGAATAAATGTGGCATCTTGTGTTATTGGATAATAACTGCAGATTATTATCGTTATAGTCTCAGTTTCTGAAAAAGCAATCAGGCTAGTTATACAACAATGTTCGCATCCGTATTTATAGACCAGTGTTTTTCTTAAAGGGACATACCGGCCGTGACGCTTTGTTTATGTTTTGGTTTCAGTAAGAATAGAAAATAGCTTTCGTAGTCCAAAATTATGAATGAAACTCAGCTGAAAAGACTTTTAAAACAATAGCTAAACCATTCTTTGGTTGTTGCTGGAATTTGAAAGTCGTATTTCCCCAGAAAATTTTTTGACCGTGATAATTTTCGACCACGCGAAATAAGACGATTGTGTGACGCCTGCTCTGTCTCTTTAAGGTTTAGTATAGAAGGTACTTCGACTGGGAAAGGAGGTACAACAGTTGCACATTTCATTTCAGACTGGTTTACCGCTGGGAAAACGAGGTACAACCAGTAGGAAAAGGCGGTACAATTTACCCATGTTGACTGGCCTTAAGAAAAACTCTGTAGACGTATACTAGATGACACTTCAGCCAGCAGAGGCAGTGCGTCTCCATAGCGCAAATAGTAAAGGTATGAACAACAATGTGAGGGTGAACCACTAGTGAAATTAAACTTCTCGTCTCCCCTCCTCCTCCCGTGTATTAGGACGTTTAATCAGCGAGGACGAATATATACATTTGATTATTTGATACTTTGATTATTTGAACGAGTGATCAAGGCAGAGTTCTGAGATTTCGTTGTACATGACCGAAAAGACTAGTTTATTATTTATTATATGGCTTTTTCGGCATTTTTACGCGACCCGCACGACGAACGAATCCAATCTGCGAGCGGTCCGAGAAAAAGGCTTATGATGACCGGTCATTAACAAATTACCTTAACTTTTTTGTTGTTGTCGAGAGCCAATCAAAGCGCACGTACTAACGTGGCCATTTAATAAATCTTAGTATCGGTTGTAGTAGATGCAACATCTCGATGAACTGTACAATTCTATTTCAAAATATCAAAATATAAAATTTATAATTATTTCTATTTAGACATTTAGTCACCCTCGATCTGCGTTCTCTTCAAACTTGTCTTTATACAAATATTCATTGAAAACGGATATTTCGCCCCAGGTTGCCATACTCCTTACCTTAGCAAGATCTTTTACTGTTTCCGTCTTGCCAGTACCAGCAGGCCCGGAAGGAGCACCACTCAAATGCAAGTGCAGCGCTCCAGTCAGAGTAAGGTAGCACTTGTCAGTCAGGGGGGTCATCACTAGTCTGGGAGAACAGCCCAAGTACTCATATCCATACTCAAACATGGCGTTGCTATGGCGAACAGTACACGTGTTGTGTTCATCGTCCCACCCATATCGAAGTTGCCTGTGACGTTTAAAGAACGGTCAACTTTTGGAACTGAAGCTGACATGGAAGGATGCTAACGTCAACAACTGACAAGACAATTGTGATACGCTGTAACAACAATATCAATGATAAAATGCTGTAACAACAATAACAATTGCAATAATGCTGTAACAACAATAACAATTGCAATAATGCTGTAACAACAATAACAATTGCAAGAATCCTGTAACAACAACAACAATAACAATTGCGATAATGCTGTACTAACAATAACAGCGCGTGAGACACATCGTAACTGCAAAAGAAAGAGACAAGTTATCACAACAAGAACGAAAACATACTTTACAACACAAAGCTAAAAACGGGTTTGGTAGCGACATGACAAAATTCAATTTTAAGAACTATATTCGTCAATAATGATGGTGGTTTTCCTGTTACTGACAGGCACGATGAAACACCGTGTCCAGAAAGTACTGCCAATATATTTGTGAACAATACCTTGCCCATTCGAAGTCGTCTTGTTTGTAGATATGACCTGTAATGAAGGATTCCAAGATGTCCCGCTGATGAACCAATATAGTGAGCAGAGCTTCAAGCGTCTGACGATGATAGTACGCCAGTTGCGACGTGACAAGCTGGCTGAGTGTGTGTAGCTCGGACAACAGTGCGTCACGTTTGGTCATCAGGGACTCCTTGGGTCGAGGAGTATTGAAACACTTGACTACATCTCTGTTGAACACAATCTGTGACTGTTGGGAAGACAGACAATATAGGATGATTATAGTACTGGAACTCGCCATATTTAATTTATTCTATCGATTTGTGTCTTTAGTATACTGAATAGCACAACTGATTTTACTGGTTACTTCTTCACTTACACGATAATTGCCACCAAATAATTACATCTGGAATCCCCACGAACAACTCCCGTCCGGTATTGTAGCGCAGTAGTTAGAGAAACAATGATCGTCATGGGTTCGAATCCCATAAGCACTGTTTCCTTTCTGGGGATAAGAGAGGATTGTGATCCAGCCGCTGTTCGCGTATGAGCCTGAGTCCCTCCCCCCAAAAAAAAAATGGGTAGTGTTATTCGAAAGTGGGTTTGCACTAACGCAGAGGCCAGAGCTAAAATTTCAACTCACGATTGAATTTATTTCCTTATATAGTGATCGAGCTGCCATTTCAGGTTTATACGTACCTGAGTTTCCAACAATGAATGTTGTAACAATACCTTCATAAAGATTGAACTTGTGCCCTTATATATAAACTTCGAATTTATCAAGAGCTATCAGAACAAGCAAGATATTTTTGGACTTACCACTGTCAAAACGACTTGCCCTGGATGGCTCAAAACCCATTCTGTGTACACCCGTGATAGGTCTGCCACTGCCTTTTTCAGATGACTATTTCAAAGTTTAAAGAAAGGCAGAATCGTCAGATGTTATGCATTGACTCTTTACTTTGGTCCGTATTATAAGTTATGGATTTTCCTTTTTTTCTATTGTCATAGCCCGAGTACTTCCCTTTCGCTAGAAGAACTAAGTAGGGTCGTAATGCAAAGTACTAAAATCAGTCAAGGGTTTACGCAAACAATTTTCCGCGTCGTAAGGTGGGAAGAAAGCGGACGTTTCGAGCGTTTGCCCTTCGTCAGAGCATCTGAAAATAGGCACACATTTTTCACATTCCTAACATTCCTCCATGAGCTAATGGGGGGCATACTACTAACGCTCGAAACGTCAGATTTGTTCCAACCTTACAGCGCGGCAAATTGTTTTCGTCAACCCTTGGTTGATTTTATTGTATGTTTTACCTACCCGCCGACGAAGTCAATACGAGATTTTATTAATTAGCGTTAATCAGGAATGTTGTAAAGTTTTGACGTTGCCTTTATATCACAACTAATACCTAATGTGATTAAACAAATAAACAAACAAATAAGCAATATTTGGGCGGGAGAGCTATGCTCATCGGAATGTTTTTCAGGGAGCTCCAGCATAAAATAAAAAATGAGACATTAAAAAATCTACAAATAAAATCTAAAATCTAAATCTGGATAATGAAAATTAATAATTATGCAGTAAATACAATCTCAAAACATTTCACCAAAAGTCGTAAAATCAGCGAGCAAAAGTTAAATCTGTGCTTTACCCAGTTTATGTGTGCCAATACAAGGGAAAGATTCCACGTGTGTTATGATTAAGGGCATCTTTATTTAGATAACTAAACGTAACCAAAGTATTTCTTTGCACTTACAATTTTACAGTGTCATACATGGCAAGTTCAACATTATACAGCCATGACTCAACATTTCCTCTTGCACGTAAAGTCCTGCATAGCGAAAAAACATCGTGGTAAAGATGGTAACCTACTCCTCACAAAGCAGCAAAATGCCAACAATAAATTAATGTAGAACTTCTTCTCCTTTGCTGATAATAACAATAATATTATTATTAATAATAATTTTCATAATAATAATTCTTAGTTCCACATTATAAAAACAACTAAAATTCTAATCACTAAGGTTATAAACAATAAATAGGTGATAAAAAGATAAATATCTATATAAAGGAATCGTTCTATAAATAATAATATTAATAATAATAATAATAATAATAATAATAATAATAATAATAATAATAATAATAATAATAATACCAACAACAACAGTTAATTTAGGACTCTTAATATATGGCAGAGATACTACGAGCGTTCTGTCTGATTGATTCTTGAGCGGTCTGTATTTCCCAAAGGCCCACGGATATTACGGATTTATTGTCAATGATCTACGCGCGCGCGTGCCAAGTACATGCAGAATCCCCGCTTGCACTGTGTTATTTCAGAAAAGGCCTTATAATAAGATACTTATTAACCTCGAACGTTAATCCTCAAATCTCGGCCTAGACGCATTGACTTTGCTGTTGTTCGGTCAATACAGCACGGCTTCAGTTCGATAATTTCCCGTACGTAGAGACCTCACTCTTAGTTAATCGATAATTTCAATATTGTATTTTTTTTCATTTTTCTTCTAGCTTGACTGCGTTATCCTTCTTTGTGGTCTTTAAGATACCACATTTCTTACACGAATCTAATACCATTTCCTATGATTATCTTTTCTTATTACATATCAAAGAAAAATAGAGCTCTATACATTTCACAATAAACAGCAATGTCTAAAATAACGACGATAAATTATAAGAAAATGAAAAAAAAATCTCTTTCCGAGAACTAAAATTTTAAATTGCACAAATATATATTACAAGGACCACAATTACAAAACTACATAGCATAATAAGTAATGAGCACAGTAGTATCGAATAATTAAGTGAGAAAATGTATTTTAGAACCAGGAAGAGTAAATGAGCACGGAGCAGGAATCTGGCCAAAAGTGATGGGTCAAGGAACTGAACACATCGTTTGCCAACTGGAAAAAGTTCTTTTTTCAACAAAAAAAAAAGCAGAAATTGCCGTCAATACCAGTTTTCAATACTTCGTAGGCCGTAGCTTAACAAATACTATAGTGCATGGTTTATCTTCGAAGTAACCCTGGCAGATAGAGGAGGCATTAGGGAAATCAATTCAAGGGTTTCGCGGACTTTACTGTGGCTGTGAAGGTCGTCTGCACTCAAATTCAGGGACTTTCTATACGAATAGGGAGACATCCGGATTTAACTAAAGACAACTAATGGGTAAAAAAGGAAACTCAAGTTGCACAGATTTTTTTGTCTTTAATACCCGGCGAAAAAAAAGAAATGTTTGACTTTATCTGAAGTCCAAATTGAAAGGTTTTCAAGGCACTGGAAAGAAAATCATTAGACATAAATACTTTTAAGGATTGTCAGAACCCTGGAATAATCAGACGTATTTCTTCAAGAAATATTTATAACCATTCCAAAGAAACTATTTTCGCTACTGTTTAGTATTAAAACAACTATAACTATTTCATTAAATAAACTCTAAATGTCGGTAAATGAACAGAAAGGGACCCAGAAAATTAAATATAACGCTAGGGTTTGTCATAAACACAAAGAAGTTGATATGGCAACAAGAAGATGCGAATCGTTCTTAACAAGAATTGGAACAACAATGAGTATGTTTATTAAACCAGAATTATACAACTATAAATTAAAAAGAAGACTATCATGTAAATCGATCTAAACTGGTTCACTTTTTTTACTTACTTGGGCAGGTGAACTGTTTCTCCTTCTTCTGATATCATCATCTGAATCTGGGGTGGAGAATGCGCCTGGCGAACGATTTCCAAACGCAGAATATTGCCGAAGCATTTGCGTAGGTGAGGCTACAACACAACAGAAGAAGCCAGTTTTAATATTACAACATTGCCAACTTTTTAATAAAAATATTAAATATTTAAAAACTTTGCGTTATGAAATATTCTCTGCGAAACAAAATCCAGAGCGTGGTGTTACAGCACTGCAGATAGTTGTCATCCAGTCTAACATGACACTAAAGTCTAGTTCTTATCTAATCGTCCTGGTTGTCCAAGTCGTCTCACAACAACTTTTGAAACAACTGAAACGATCGAGACGATTGAGAGTTTTCATATGATCGCCCCGTTCGCCCCGCCGGAGTTACAGCTTGTAGTCGTGAACTGCATTCGAATGATGACAATATATTCTGGCGACAGATTCACGAAAAAATTACTTGCTTATCTGCGAAGTTTTGCGTAAAAGAAGAGAAAGGGAAGCGTCGAAAGCGAAGATTGAAAGAGAAGAGCTTGGAGCAGATCAAGTATTAGCACAATAATTTCGTTTTGGAGGGTTTTTTCAGCTTAAGTGTCACGTTAAGTCAGTATTTGATTTACAAATTCTAATATAAAAAAAGATATATAATGCATTTTGGGATAGATCTGGGTCGTCGCAGTCACCCTAATCGCCGCACAGTAGTATACTCATATGTCGGATCATTCACGAATTTTCAAGATCGTTCCGGTTGTCCAGATAGAACACTGTTCTATCCAAACGATCGTTGTCATGTCGGACGTCCAAGTCGTTTTCAATCGTCCGCACTCATTTCACTCTACATATAATTGTTCCGCTCGTCTTAGGCCCAATCAACAGCACTGCATCCATTTTGACAACTGTCCAGCGTAACACTAGCGTGACAGTGCCGCGGTTAGTGATCATAAAGGTTAGCAGTACATCACATCCTTCAAACCACCCTTTCTAAAAAGTACCAAGCGAAGCCTGGTATCCACTTTGTAGGTCTCACTCCCGCTTCTTGCGCCATAGTGACATACTTGCCGCTTGAAGTACGTGCAGACACTTCCCGCTAGTTTTCGAAATGTAGCTGCTATAGTTTTTTTCCCGCATGACGGCCAGCCGCTGTCTTACAGCATATATAGTCTTTGTTCGTCAAAAATTCACTACGATCTCAGTGACTTGACTGCAGTTCGTCTTTGCTTTATTTTCGTGAAAGTTGACGAAGTTGAATGGTGGCTTACCCAGTCACGTCAGTGTTTGTCTTACAAATATACAAACAACAACTGATTAACAATGGCTAATTCTATAAGGCACTATAATGTCACGATCTATAGGATTTAGCTCTGTAGTAATACTAATTTTAAACCTGTACTGCATTTGGCCTCTTCTGGTTGGCAAGAATATCCAACAGATCCTCGTTGCTAACAAAATAAAACCTCGCAAACACCAATCGTTTCGTTTCCAAGTAATCCTGACGAAAAAACGAGGACAACAATGGTTACAACAGAGATTTATCAAGTAGATATTCAGTTTAAAAGGATCAGATATCAAGTTTAAAAGGATCAGATGGCCACTCTAAAAGGAGCAGATATATAGTTTAAAAGGAACAGATATCCACTCTAAAAGGATCAGATATCCAGTTCAAAAGGATCAGATATCCAGTGTAAAGGATCAGATGTCCAGTTTAAAAGGGTTAGATATCCAGTTTAAAAGGATCAGATATCTAGTTTAAAGGATCACATATCCAGTTTAAAAGGGTCAGATATCCAGTTTAAAATGATCAGATATCTAGTTTAAAATGATCAGATATCCAGTTTCAAAAGATCAGATATCAAGTTTAAAGGATCAGATATCCAGTTTAAAAGGGTCAGATATCTAGTTTAAAATATCAGATATTCAGTTTAAAAGGGTCAGATATCCAGTGTAAAAGGATCAGATATCAAGTTTAAAAGGATCAGATATCCAGTTTAGGGATCAGCTTTAACACAGAATTCGTGCACATTTTCAGGCAATCAATTCTTGGATTTTCAATGACTTTTTCTCTGATTTCAAAGACCTCTATCCTCCAATTCCAGGGCTTCTCAGTGTACAAACAGAGAACGAACCAAGAGTGCCGCTTTATGGAACGAACTAGACCATCTCTCAGAGCATAGAACAAGTATTTGACTGTATCTAAACTTGTTACCTTAACCTTTTCAAGTACCGAAAACCAGGGCCTTACAACCCCTAAGTATTATTAAGTTAAACTGAGTTATTATTAAGTTATATTCGAAAACTTCGAGGACCGAAGGTCAAATTGTTTAGATTATAGTGCCTTGGAGAGCAAAGATATAATCGAGAACTTCAAGGAGGGCACAAACCCGCAATTACATACAGAAAATATATCCAATGAATTGAGAAAACAGCCAGGATAACAGAATAAGCCAGTTGAGATGAGAAATGAAATTACTAAGAAAAAAAATCAAATTATACTGGGGGAAATGAATGCCACAAGTGGAACAAGACAGTTTCTAATTAGTAGTCTTTGTTTCCTCCCTCAGCAAAAACCACTTATTGCGCCAACATCTGAGCAGTTTCTGGATTAGCCAAAGCTGTTTGAAACTTTTAAAATAGAGATTAAAGTTTGTTTTTTTAAAAAAAAGTTAAAATTTAAACGCACTGAGATGGCTGAAAAACTACGTGCATATCAAACCTCGAGACATCTGTGAATCTTCTCCAAGTGAGAATTATTGGCCTGTAGAACTTCCAGAACACCTTCCAAACAAAACAACATCAGGATCGTTAACTGCGTATTACTAGCAAGGTAACTAACTACCCTTCAGAACACATATCAGGACACGCAACACAGCAAGGCCTATCAGGAGCGGGTAAATGATTTTAAATGGAGGGATTCATTGAGTCTTTCAAATGTCTAATTAACAATTTCCCCTGGATATCGTGATTACCGGTGGATATTTATTTACAGAGCTGCTTTGACAACAAGTGAATATCCCTTTCATAAAAAAAATTATATCCATCAGATTGTTTTAAGAAAGCGAGCTTGTGTGTCGGATCGTACGCCCGCTATTTTGTTTCACACATGATCATGAATGAAAAAAGTAAATAAATAGCATAAATTTACCTTTTATCAACCAATCAGTGTTCGCGAAAGTGAATACTAATGCATGCATGGGATACTTTTGGACAAAAGAGGGAAAACGACATTCTAGAACAACATTAAGCGGTGACTGGGAACAATTGTTAATCTGAAATACTTCAAAAGTTATATTTATTCTGCTCGAGGCAACAGAATAATCGGAATATACTCTTAGACAGGAAGAACACTATTCTCAGAACGTCTCAAACGAATGCGCTCTTCATACACTTTTGCAAGGGAGCCCACGAAAATGTTCTACTGACCTACCAAAAACTACCGTAGCCAACCTACCAGCCGCCGTTGCTGCCTTTAAAGCATTCGGTCTGTCAATAGTCCGCCTCATGATGTCTTTCCATGTCTTGTCCACTTGACTGAATAAACGAGCCTCATTTGGTAACTGCCTGAAGTACAATAGCGAGGCAACATTATACACTTATTGGATTCGTCCAAGCCCAATATAGAAAGATATTTAAGTCGAGACTTTAATATTGGGCGAGACCGTAGGTCCAGCCTAATATTACAAGTCGAGACTTAAATATCTTTCCATATTGGGCGAGGACTGATGAATCCAATAAGTTCTTTATCATACCGAAGAAAATTACAAACACTAACTTTTGTTTCATAAATCGATGCTGATAGTAAAATTACATCACGTGAACAGCAAATGGTTGAGAAACTGTCACGCCATATCCCCAACACTAGATCACATGTCAACAGTCCAATAGTTTGCTGTCCAATATTGCCAAATATTGGATCGGCACGTGATTGCAATGCAGACATATGATTGGTAGTTAGAGTCTTATACAGTGTTAATACTGCACCTACAAAATACTGCCTTCTTATTAGTTGCTTTATTATAATATATTTCTGTAATACCCATGAAACTTATTATCATAGCCCTGTCATCCAGGGAATTTTTGCTGTAATTTCCACTCTACATTTCCGGCTCTCCAAAATGTGGATGTACTTTTGTAGATGTGGTATATGAAATACAGCCTAAGTTCTCGAAGAATTAATGAAAAATAGCGCTCGTTTTACTAATGTCACTTTCATCAAATACTTTCATTAGTTCCTCTCGAACGGTAGCAGTTCCGAGTATTAAAATTCAAAAAAGGAGTTGCTCACCATCCCTTTTATAAACAGATTCCAAATTTTTAAAAACACTAGAGAATTTTAAATGCAGCTATTATATTTTCTTTTAAACTCTTCTGGGATGGTGCCGCACGATCTGTTCAGTCTGGTGCGTGCATCTTCTCCAGTGAATGACTCCCTGGACTTTATTAGGAACCCCCTGTTTAATGATTTCCTACTCTCAATATTTTTGTGTGCACTGAGAGATTTTAGTATACCGAGGCCCAATCAGTTTTTCCCTGGCCAAAAATAAGATGTTTTGGAGTTACTGAAAGAGATATCAATTTCTTAATAACCGAGAGTGAGGTCTTTACAAGAAATATCAAACTGAGGCCGTGCGTCAAGGACGAAGTTTGATATTCTCCGTAAAGGCCGAACGTTCGAGGTTAATAAGTATTTTATTATATGGCCTTTATTTGAAATGCGCAAGTGGAAATTTTTTGCTTTGCACATCGGGGTTTGCGCGCGCGTAGGTCATTAACAATTATCCGTAATGCCCGTGGCCATTACGGGAAATATAGACCTTTCAGCAACCAATCAGAGCGCGCGTACTATCGTGGTCATATATTAAATGAGTTTACTCAGGCCTGAGATAGACGTGTAATCGTGCCTATAATGGTGCAGTGTACAGTGAACAATTCGCTTTAGATTTTCCGACTCTTTATAGGTTTTCAAACATTTTCCGAGTCCTCGTCTATTTGGCACCTAAGAGCACTTGTACTTGCGCTTGTGTTGTGTTCTGTTCTGTTTCTGCGTCATTATTTATAGATTTCAGAATCTCGTAGGTGTCTGCACAGCACGTTTTGATTTGTAGAAATAAATCAAATTAAAACAAATAATCGAACTAACAAATACTTCACATCCAGCAGAACTTCATTGAAATATCTATTCCCATGAATAGAATACCTTTGTATATCCGCGGCCGAAAAAATAGTTTCCAAGTAGAGCCAGTTGCGCTGACACAAGAGCCATTCATCGATTGTCCGTGAAAACAGAGTTAACTTCCTGTCCCAGTCTTCAACCACAGCCTGTGCCAAAAACACACCGACACAATAACTTCACAATGAAATGTATACTATTACTATTACTATTACTATTGCTATTACTATTGCTATTGCTATTGCTATTGCTATTGCTATTGCTATTGTTATTGCTATTGTTATTGCTATTGTTATTGCTATTGCTATTGCTATTGCTATTGTTATTGCTATTGTTATTGCTATTGCTATTGCTATTGCTATTGCTACTGCTACTGCTATTGCTATTGCTATTGTTATTGCTATTGTTATTGCTATTGCTATTGCTATTGCTATTGTTATTGCTATTGCTATTGCTATTGCTATTGTTATTGCTATTGCTATTGCTATTGCTATTGCTATTGCTATCGCTATTGCTATTGCTATTGCTACTGCTACTGCTATTGCTATTGCTATTGCTATTGCTATTGCTATTGCTATTGCTATTGCTATTGCTATTGCTATTGCTACTGCTATTGCTATTGCTACTTAGAAAATGCGATGAAACCTTCCAAATTCACCTGAGAGTAAACCTACCAAAATGCACGAAACGGCGCCTCAGATCAGAGAGCCAATTTTTCAAAAATTTCCCGGTGGGACATGCCCCCAGAACCTCCTAGAAACGCGCGCCTTCGGCGCTCGCAAATTTTCTCGACCGAAAAATTGTTCCATCTGAATTAAACGAACCCCCCCTCCCCCCCATCCCTTCTAGAAACCAGGCTACGGACCTGTTGTGGCATAATTTTAGACTTAAGTAAAGCATTTTATACCACTGATCATACCATTCTAATTAAAAAATTGGAGTACTATGGTCTACGGGGAACATCGAGTGACTGGTTTAGTTCTTACCTAAGCGATATGAAATAATTTGTCACAATTGGAAATTCATTGTCCTTGGAACGAACCGTGATGTGTGGGGTTCCCCATGGCTCAGTCCTTGGCCCCTTCTATTTTGCTATATATATAAACGATTACAATCGAGTACCTTCTGTTTTACATCTTCATCCCTTTTCTGACAATTTAGACTTATTTTGTTCTCATAGAAGTTTACAGACACTTGAAACAACAGTCAATAAAGATCTTTTCAAAATTCATGAACGGTTAAATGTGCTAATAAACTATCACTAAACATACCGTAAAATTCCGAAAATAAGCCCTTCCGTGTATAATTAAGCCCCTCCGAATATAAGTCCCTCAGATTCTTAACGCAAAAAGACCTCCTATAATAAGCCCGTCCGAATAAAAGTCCCCGGGGGCTTATATTTGGGAATTGCCCACAAATACAACATAAACCAAAACAAATTATGATCAAGTTTTTTTTATTTACAATAAAACAACGTTTCCTTACGCTAAAACCACTGTGGAAGAAGTGCATGTCAAAGTTTATTGTCCTTTCTGTAGTTCATTCCTCATTCTCGCCTTGTATTCCTTCGGTCCATAGACAAAGTTAACTTTGAGTTACTATTTCATTTTCAATAAAGTTTAGTGTTGTTGTGTTACAAGCTGGCACGTTTAGAGGGATTACCATACCGTAAAGTTGTCACGAATTTCTAGTTAAGGCATCGATATTATAATGTTGCATATTAAAAAATTGAAGATACAATTTCTAAACACAAATTTCCCTCTTATAATAAGCCTCTCCGTTTATAAGTCCCTACCGAATATAAGCCCCTCAAAAAGGTGCGTTGGAATTTTACGGTAAGTAAGACACTCCACGCATCTCAAAAGCATATCGCAGACTCTTTCTCTCTTCATCTGAATAATAAGCAGATGAGCCGGCTTATACTCTGATGTATAAGATAGTTCATGCCCCAAATTTAGTTGCTCTATCCACATTTTAAACTTTTCGGTTGATACCTTTACAAAACTAGAGTTTTACGGCAAGTTATTTGACACTCACAGTATATTGCAATACAAATGCTCTTAATTATTTACCTACCCATCAAAATGGCGTCGGAAAACGTAATATGGTCTGATTGTTAATGATGGACATCACTTTTAAAATGATGTACCACCAGCAACTGGACATTTAATAGATATTAGCTGTTTCCTTCCAGCTGTCCTGCAGCAATCAGGCAGTATGATTGTGTCATTGTCCTAAAGCTAAATGCGGTTAATAGCCATCTTGCGAGAGATTCACGCACACAAGCAAAACAACGTAATATCTGGATACTATTCAATACCACTTATTAACCGAGAGTGAGGTCATTACAGGGAAATCTCAGAACGAAGCCTTGATAAGCGAGACGGGAAGTGATTTTCCACTTCCGATTGCGCGCGCGTATATGACAAGGTCCGTGATCACTGGTGCGAAAATACGCGGGAGTTCAAATCAAGAAACAACTCTTTTGATTTCATTTACTGGTCACAAATTTTACTCAACTTCAGAATGTCAAACATGTTGTAAAAGTCTAAGTTTGGCCACAAATATGGCCTAGTCTTCAACAAATGAACACGTGCGAAGAAGTTGAAGCCATTGCATTTCAGGAAGATTTTTCATCAATCTCAATGACATATAACGCCGCTTCTTTTCATGTTGGATGATTGTCACGGGACCATTAAAGATTGGAACTGCTAATATTTGCTCTCGACAAAATGCCATTGGGAGTTTAGAGAACCGAGCTGAAACTGGAAATGTTTACGGCGAGACTTGAGAACTGTTGGCCGTTTGGAGAAGGGAGAAATACATGGCGCGGCGAGGAAAACAAAAAGCAGGCTTTGTACTTGTGATACTTGAAACTGAAGAGCCGCTGGAGCTTCTTGGTTGGCTGAATATGTACGACATTTGTCGTTGGTGATGTGTATTCTCAGACTTGTAAGACAGCATACTTTAGAGGTTTTTCTGGTCCCTAAAATGCTTCGGGTTTCCTGTCACATTCACTGCTCGCAGCCGCCATCTTGTACGGAATCTGTTTACAACTTCAAGGAAATTGGAAAGGTTATTGGGAATTAGCAACTCTTGTCACGGGCTCGGAAGCTAAAGTGGAGAAAGAGAAAACATCATTGGGTTCTCCGGAGAGCCACAGGATATTTATCTTTAAAGGAGCCACTCTTGAACAGGGCTTGTTCTCCTCCTCGGCTGTCAGCGAGACAAATGAGCGAGTGACGTTGGGTGTGTTTCCTTTACCATGTACAAAGAGATTGTTTTCTATCAGCTCGTTGTTTGGTAAATTCAAAATGTTAATTAACCAGGAACCGGTAGAAACATTTTATATCGCTGGCCGTTTTCGTCATAGTTTTCTCGCTTTTTTGCCCAAGAATAAATTTCTCAAGCTCGTCACTCGTCACCCGCTGTTGACAGTCAGCGAGCGGTCAGAGAAAAAAAACTCATAATGACCGGTCATTATGAGATTACCATACAATCTTCTTTTGCCAAGAACCAATCAGAGCGCGTGTACTATCGTGGCCATATAATAATAACTACTTATTAACCGAGAGAGAGGTCTTTACGGGAAACATCAAACTGAGGCCGTGCTGTATTGACCGAGGGATAGCGAGGTCAATGCGTCAAGGCTGAAGTTTGATATTTCCCGTAAAGACCGAACGTTCGAGGTTGATAAGTATTTTATTATATGTAATATGGCCTTTTTACTGAAAACAAAAACATACGGAAATTCCTTTACTTCGTACTTATGGTAATGCGCGCGAACTTACAAAGGTGCGCTTTGCATCAATGGAAATATACCACTGCGGAATTTTGAAGACAGAGTCGAGATCGTTTTGTGGTTTTAAAAATGAAATTTTAAATAATATTGACGGTTCAACACATGTACCATTTAACTGGACCAAATATTGAAATGGATTAAAACGTTTAAAACATTCTGTTATGTTCAGTTAAATTTCCACTGAAGATCTGAAATTGACAGCCAGAAATACTGCCGATGTTGGCACCTGCAAACACCGCTCGGCTGTTTGCATCGCGTGCAGCTGGACAATTACTTGCGTTGTTGACAGCAAGTTGGGAATTCGACTGATGTGTCACTATTGGAGACATTTCAAAGTCCACAGGATTAGATACTTCAAGAGGCTGGCTTGCAGCTGCTTCAGCTTGTTCTCTGCTAAGGATATATGGCATCTGTCGTTGGTGCTGCTCACACGCTGATTTGTACGACTTCAAACTTTGAATGTTTTTGTGCCCACTCAGCTGAGCCAAAAAATTCTCCGCGGTGTTGGCATCTGGCAGCCTCGATATGCTTGTTTTACGAACTGTATGGTTGCTGAGTTTTGCTCCGAATCTTTGAAGGCCTGCATTCTCTGCAGCTTTCCTCAAAAAATTATTGATTTGGTGTTTTTCCAAGAGGCGCCTTCATGTACCAAATGTCACTGTTCTCACGACGACTTCCGTGTCTTATTGCTAAGAAGAATGGCGCAAAATTGTACCTGCCCCTTATTTATTGACGCTAAATAGCGCTGAAACGTGTTCAGGTCGCTGGTAGTTTTTCTTTCGTGTTCTGGCTTTTCTGTTCTCGAACAAACGATTCGAGTTCTTCCTGGCTGTTTCCATGGTGAGCAGCGGTTCGGGTTGCTTCATTTTCTTTATCTTCTGCATGTGTTGTATTCCTCGTCAGGACAATAAAATTCACTTTCCGAATATTTTTCACTCATTTCTGCCTAGCTTGTCTCAAAATACAAAAGTAGGGGGATTTGTTGTCGTAGGGCATTAACGATAAATCCGTAATGCCCATGGTCATTACCGGATATCCAGACCGCTGAACAACCAATCAGAACACGCGTACTATCGTGGACATTAATAAAGTTAATATTGTCCATACCATATTTTGTGAGGCTCTTGGCCTTCTTGGCTTTGAAAAGGAGACTCGCAAACATCACTACAACGGGAAACCGACTCCATCTTGGATGTCAGAAAAGGATGTGTCACAAAGGGATTCTATTGGCGATAGACCATGAGTAGTATAACCAGTCAAATTACAGCATTTGCATTAGATAGTGACCAGATTTCTACTAATGGAAAATAACTAACATTTAAAAGTCGAGGCGCAAATCAAGTTGCTTTGGCTCACTTCGTTGATTTTCCACTGATAACAAGATTATTCCGCAATGTTCAAGAAAAATTGTGAAGACAGTTTTAAAAGCTTGTAGCAGCTAAGCGTATGTACTTGCAATTTTTCTTGCCTAGTTTATCATGTAATAAATTACATCACATTTGGCGAGACAAAAATGTTATCATTCTTATCCGACTACAAACATGGCTGATATAAACACCTTTGACATCAAGAGTTTTTGGAAGAAAAACGTGGGGTGGGGGTAGGAGTATTTGACTCTTCAAGTTTCCAAAACACTTAAGGGTTGAAATGTTTGATATATTATCTTTTAATATTAGCCCTCGAACGTCCAATGGGGGGAGAGGGGTGGGGGAAAGGTCAAATGGACTCCCCAAGGTTTTTCCGACCTAAAAATCGCAGCTTTGAAGCAATCAAAACGAAACTTTCAGTACCTGTAGTTCGATAATGAACGCATCTTTTG
>JANSTR010036563.1:0-13391 GCA_025434805.1 Antipathozoanthus remengesaui | reverse complement strand
ATTGCTTTATTCTCATAACCAAACAACATATTCTGTGTAGAAAATGTAAGGAGAAGATATGGGCTGATAAACTGGCTAGGGCTGAAAGGGTTAATATGCAACCAGAAGCTCATAATACTGAGGCTATTTATTACGTCTAAGTGTTTCTGTATCGTTTTTTTGAAAATGTTTTGAAATGTTTGAACTGCAAAATACAATAACTCATACAAAAACTCACATCACATGAGTATACCATGATGTACAAATCTACTGGAATATACTCACCAGCATTGTCTTGTTATGGCTAGCAAGCTTGAGACTCAGTCCCTGTAGAAAATATTTATTGTTACACAGTAAATGTCTATGGCCAGTAATAATCTCTGTGGCCCACCAAACATTTGGTATTACTGCTCCGATTGGCTAGTGATGAATAAGTTAGGTTTGATCCCTGATAGTGCTTGGTACTCGATTCATATTCTCAAAGAACTGTTATTCTTATTTTTTTTCTCTTTTCCAACCTCTTCTGGGGAAACGTGGCCTCCTAGAGAGGCTTATATTTTGTGTTTGTTCCTCACTCATGTTTTTTCCCTTTGTAGATATTTAATTGATAGTGGTGCTGACATTGCATCAGTCAATAATGAAGGAGAATTGCCTCTGGACCTCGCTGAGGAGGAGGAAATGGAGGATCTCCTCACCGAGGAAATTGAAAATCAAGGTTAGTGAATGACATTGGTGTGCAGAATAACACATAATTTACTACTGAAACATTATAAGTAAGAGGTGTGGAGAATAAAGGTTAGTGAAGGCTAGTTATATTTATTAATTCTTAAATACCTATGAATCGCTGATCGATGTGGAATAGAGGAGCAATCCTGACTAGCGGAATAAATGCGATGGTCTGGGACCTCTCCGGCGGACTTAGCTACTTATATAAGGCCACTATCACCATGTTCATAATGTAGCTGATTCTATGGCCAAGTGGTCTAAGGCGCCATAGATGTAATCTGGAGACCCAGCTTCGATTCCTGGTAGAATCACATTTTTCACTCAATCTCTTTGTTGCTTGTTTCTGTTCCAACCTTACTCTAATATATTCCCCTACTTCAGAAACTACTGTGAATCATCTCTCAAATTGGAATAGGGTGACGATCCATTGAGTATTGAGGCTGTCAGTTGTGTTATTTAAGTTCCATCCCACTATATATATATATTTACAATACAAACCTATATATAAATATTATAACAATATATTTACAGTACAAAACAGCATTTGCATACCATGTTCTAGATCTAACTAGTCAAAGTCGGAACCAGTAACATGAAAGCAAAGGTTGCTTGAAATGAAAAGAAAGTGATCTCTCGACATTCACCAAAACCTTTGGTTCTTCTAATTCTCTCTGTGGCATCCCAGTAGCGTTTGTAAAGAGGCATTTTCACAGTGCCCATTGCAGTTAAAAAGCCGACAAAAAGATGCATTTCATTCACATCAGTGTTAACCCGGTTGAGTTTCTTGTTTAGATTGTCATTTTGTTTTTGTGCAGTGCACGTGTTTGTCATGTCAACAAGATACGAAAAAATTTCCTCAGTGAAGTAAAGTTTAAAAACTGCCTTCTCTGAAATTTCGCCTTGTATCTCAACCAGTGGGCAAGTTGCCGATCCTGACATAAAATCAAAGGAATGACCACTTGTTTTGCCAAAATCCCATCAAAAATTGGAAGATTGTTAGTCAGTGACCACCATGTTATTAATTACTAGGAATCGATGTGGTGGAAGCTCGAGGAGAAGAAGAGAGGATAATGATGGAACATGCTTTGAGTTGGGTAAATAAAGGAAAAGTGGATGAAGTTCAAGATAGATCAGGTAAAGTTCCATTTACAAATAGTAGATATCTTGAAGGGTGTACCTTCACAGATCATCTGAGCCTATCATTAAATTGGGGCAGATGATCAAGAAAGACTGATTACTCATCTGTTTTTGCAAGTACTGTATTGGCTTTAAAATTCATTTAAGTAGTGAGTTACTGATAAGTTAATAAGCAGACTCTTGTCACGTAAACAAGAAGTTCTGGTATAAAAGGAACTAGTCAGGCCATTGTTCCATTCATTCGCCAAGCATCCACTGTCAAGTTCACAACTCTGTCACAGCTGTGCAACATGCAGTGTTATAGCACACAATATTGAATGACAAATGTGAAAGTAAGTGTGAGGGAGGAGCTCTGCAACTTCCTGTTTACATTTGCACAAGTTTCCAAAAAAGAGTGAAAACATAGTTTTACATTTTTGTCAAGGCAGACATGTGGTATTTCTAATTGGTGTAGGACCCAGGGCTTTGCTTGCAAAGTGGAACCAAACGTGTGGAAACGTTTGGAAGGTGTGGAATTGTAACACAAAATAGTGTATCAGGCTAATATTTAGTCAGAGGGAAAAAAAAGCAAGAGAAGTAAACATATGAAACTTTTCCTGATCAACCTGCAAATCACATCTATGTATTTCTAATAATGAACCATTAGATGAAGTAAGCAGTGGAGCACAAATGTAACCGTGTCATTAAAGCTAAGGTTGCGTTAAAACTAAAATGTTCTAGTTTGTAAAATTATTAAGTTATGTTGGCAATATGCTGTTATGATCTCTAACGGATGGACCATTTTACTTCGAAGGGAAGAGGCTGCAGATCCCCCAAAATAATATCCTTAAAAAATATCCACATGTTCGGTTCAGCTGTGCATGCAGAATGTTAAAACATGGTGTGACATTTTGTCATATTTTTTCATGATGAAAAGCATGCAAACTGAGCCCTGGATACTGCACCAAATATTGGCTTTGTGGTAATGTACTGTGTTTCATTGCAGGTGCAACCGCTTTACATGTAGCATGTTCAAAAGGTTACATAAAAGTTATAAAGTAAGTATTGAGCTCAATAATATTAGTGTATAAATTCCCGTTTGTCAGTGTGTTGATTCAGTAATGTATTTAAGATATGATGCTAAGTAATGCTATATTATACACTTATGGGATTCATGTAAGCCTAATATGGAAAGATATTTATATCGAGACTTCAATATTGGGCAAGACCACAGGTTGAACATAAATATCTTTCTATATTCAGTGAGGATGAATCCAATAAGTTTTTTATTATACTGAAGAAAATTACAAACAGAGTTTGGATCAATGACTTTGACTTTCATTGTATAAAATGGAGCTTAGTTGGCATTGATTCAGGTAAAGGACGAAAGTCACTACACACACTGTCCGTACAGTAGTGATAGTAATCATGAATGTGAACAGCAGATGATTGAGAAACTGTCACACCATATCCTTAACACTAGATCACATGTAAACAGTCCAATAGTTTCCTGTCCAATATCATCAAATATTGGATTAACACATGGCTGCAATGCAGACATATGATTGGTAGTTTATCACTGAGGTGTTTATTATATGGCTGACTGATTTTGCATGCTGTGATTGGCCACTTTCAGGTCCATAAGTTGCCTTTTGGACCTCTAGCTCTCGAGTGAACCTCAGTTACAAAGTTTGTTAACACTTTTCCAAAAAGCCATACAATAAATATCTTGTTAGCCTTGTTTGCTTTGTCCAAATGATATGTTATGGATCCTTGTTTTTTCCTTCCCTATTTTCACGGCATTCGCGCTTGGGCCATAAAAGGAAGGGAAAAAACTTGGTCCATAACTTACCGTACAAACCTCACACTTGGATAATAAAGCTATAATAATACATATCTTGTGATGAGAGTAAATAAACTGTTGGTGGCTTGTTTCAAATAAGTGCCACCCCTTAATAAGCGTAGCACAAACAATATGAAAATTAAATAAGCTTTCAGAGTAAACACAGTGTGTTCAGTTTCTTTTTAGTCTTGTCTTCCAGCTGTTATGAATTCTGTTTTGTGTTGTATTGTAGCCTTCTGTTGCAAGCTGGAGTTGATATTGATGCGTGTGACAAGGAAGGATGGACGCCAGTTCATGCCGCAGCTCACTGGGGCCAACGGGATGCACTAGAAATACTCTCTGAACATGGAGCAAATTTAAATGCTAGAAGTAAACTGGTATGTTTTGTGATTCTGACTAATGTTTTAGTCTAAATGATTTCTTTGCCAAATGATACTCTAATTCCAGAAACAGATGATGATAAGTTCAAAGGGTTAAGTCTGTTACTTATGTTACCAAAATTACTGAAAAAATATTTGCATCTCAGTATGGGTAATAGTTGACATATTTCACAGTAATATTATGAATTCTCTCTGGTTTATTAACTACAGCTTAGCACCAAAATGTTAGACATTTTACAATCTTTCTAGAAATACATACTGTAGGATACTGTCATTTTTGTAACTATGTTTTTAACCTTTTCTCTCCTGACTTTTTAATTTAGAAAATTTTAATTATCAAACTTTATGAAAATTGTCAACTTCTGAATTTCATGAAAAAATGAACATTTTAAGAATCTTCTCTTTGAGACAAACAAAATGAATGGTCACTTTATAGAGTTTTGTCAACTGGTTTTAAAGTTAGGACATTATTGGTTTATTTGAAATCAGGGTTTAGGGAAAGAGTTAAATAAGAAGTATTTTGTGACTCTCATTTCAGTGCTTGAAATTAAAAAAAAAAATTTAGTCACTTGATAATCAAATCAGCTTTGGGGGAATTTTCCAACTGGCCTATAGTTGCATATTTAGGCACTGATCAATAATTTATTAGTACTAACTTTGAAATATCCCAGTAATGACTTCATACAATGTACATAAAAAGCATATTAAAGGACTTGAAGATGAACAATTTACATGGTGAGTTGCGATCTCACTTGTATAAAAACAGAGCCTCTGACAGGATGCAGAAAAAATTTGAGACCAGATTGTGCAGAAGAATCAGTCAACTATGTGGGAAAAATAGCAAATTTGATAGAAATTTAAATAATTATTGTAATGTCCCTAAACAAATTTTATTATTTTACTGTAAACAGTATGCTATTTTAAACAACAGGCCATTTGTTGATGGGGATTGAACTTGGCAAAACAATAAAAGATGACGATCATCTCTAGTCCAAAGCAAAAGAAACGAGTAGTGTCTGCCCCATTTGTAGCGGTAGCTTTGTCTAGCATTGGAGTCGGGTGGATCCAGGATTTTTTTAGGGGGGGTGCAACACTATGGACTGGGTAACTGCCTGTTTTTTTTGCAGAAAACCAGTTGTGTTAGAAAGTCGCAGGTCATCTCAGGGGGTGCACACCCCTGCACCCTCCCCCTAGATCCGCTGCTGGGAGTGCAGTTTAATGTTGATGCATTGAATTTTCCTTGTGCAAAGTTGAACAAAGGATTACGGTATCAATGACTTGACATTTCAGAATATATGGATATTTCGTACTTCCAGGGCTTTTTGTCTGTGTGATCTAAACTACACCATATTGGCATAGTTGAAAACATTGCTTGTTGAGCAGCCACTTACAGAATAACAGGATTATTGGATTAGAATGTCTTGATAGGGATTCAGTTTGAGTTTTTGTCTTTACATCTGTTTTACAGGGTCAAACAGCAATTGATTTAGCTGAACCAGATATTGTAAAACTAGTGGAAGAACTCAAGAGAAAACAACAAGATAGAACAACCATTAATGCTGTAAGTGAATTGATGTGTGATTTCTATCTGGTATTGCTAGCTCAACCTGGCAGTCGTTAGTGTGGGTACATCAGTACAGTAGTAATTAATACCTTGCAGAGGCGCTTGCTAATAAGTACAGTTCTCTGATCAGTAATTAATGGCAATTTGAATCTATTGTATGCCATTCTCCACTTTGAAAAGAGTAAGTTATAAATAATTTAATGAATAGTGTAGTGCAAATTACAACAAGCTATTAATCATTGATAGTGGCTGTCTTGTATTCCTGTGAGAGGTTGGGTTGGCTTCAATGTTTATTAATTAATATATTGGCAAGTCCGTCTTTCCTGATATAAATTTTTTGAAATATTCTGTGTTCAAGAAGAGAATGTGAATATCTTGATGTACAGGTGGTTCCTTACAGTAGTTAATATTTCCTTACAGTATTTTATACAGTACCTGGATAATACATATTAAGTCAAGCCATTCCCAAGAATGTCTAACAATACTCCCAGCTCAATTGTGATTCTAGGAAATTGAGCACTTGTTGTAGTTTGCTCTTGTTGTAATCGGATACAGTAATGCTTACTGTGGCATTGTATTTCTCAGTTGATCTTGACTGTGTTTATAAATTAAAGCAAAACATGTAAGAGTGACATTGTGATGTGTTGACCAGTGTTTAGAGATTCTTGAGTGGATGTCTGCTGTACTGGTCAACAATTTCCGAGATGTTGACCAGCCGGGTAACATTTGATTTGAACTCATACATGTGACCTCAATTTAGCCAATGAGAGTGCGCATTTGAGTCAAGAATGCACTAGCTATATAACAATAATGCATGTTGCCCTTTATCATAACAAAATGTTTGTTGTTTTTTGTTCACAGACAACTCCAGTGATTAGGACAACTGTTGGTGGCCCTCCACCACTAAAAAGAAGGTATGTCTGTTAATAATGTTTAGTGCAGTAATTCTAATCAACTCTGATCACCTTTTGTTCAGTAAGAGCAGTTTCAGAGATAGCACTACCATAAGATGGGTAAGCATAATTCCTGTTAGAGGCATACCTTGCAATACCAGCGTTCTACCGTTCAACATGTATGAGATACCATAAGAGAGTTTAGGATCGGCATGCGACTGCTATAAATTATATTTGTGCAAAGGGTGAAAATGAATATATTTATTTTGTAGTGTCTTTTCCATATGAATGCTCAAAGGTGCTTTACAATGATCAGTTTACCCCCAGTAGACCGGAAGCATATATGTAGGTGCCTCATTTTACCAACCCCGGAAGGACGGAATTAAACTGAATGAACTTTAGTGGGAAAGAAGGTTGCTCAAGTGTTCAACCCTCGACCATGACAGGGATTGAACCTGGAACCTTTGGGTTGGGAGGCATAGATCTTACCACTGCGCCAACACCTGTGATATGTTTAACCGTTTCCCTCCTGACTTTTCAATTTAGTAAATTTATCAAACATTATGAAAATTGTCAACTTCAGAATTTCATGAAACAATGAACATTTTGAGAGTCTACTCTTGAAGACAAACAAAATGAATTATCACTTTATAGAGTTTTGTCAACTGGTTCAAAAGTTAGGACATTGTTGGCTTATTTGAAATCAGGGTTTAGTAGGGAAAGGGTTAATGAAATGACATGATTATTATTGATAATTACTACATATACTGCAGTAAAGATATGCTATTAGAGTTTATTGTGTCCCAGACATGTATGTGTGGTAATGAAACATTTTCAGCTGTACTGTAGCAAAATTATATTTTAACTTTTTGAGTAAATGTAAATCTTTAGTGCACAAAGTGAAAGACCATGGTACTGTTAGCACTCGCAGAAATTTGACATGAGATGCCAAATGTTTTTTTAATACAATACAAGTTTGCAAGTGTTTCCACCCAGCCATATTAACCCTTTCAAATGCACATGTCTCCTCCACATTTTATTTACACAAAATATGGTTATGAGAATAAAGTAATTGATCATACAATATGAAAAGCAAAGTTCTCCTAGGTTACTTGTTTATACAGAAGCTATGGAGACTGAAGGAGCTGAAATGGCACTAAAATGGGTAACCTCAATCCTGATAACCCGTCAACATGTTATCACATTCAGATTTTTGGTGAGGCATACTCTGTACCATGCTCTTCAAACTTGTGGACTCTGTTCACTTGAAGATGAATATTTGCTAAATACATCTTCTTAAGTAGAAGAGAGTAAAAAGTGGAATGTGCTGGGTTATCAAGTTGTTTAATTGCGTTTCTAATTATTTATTGGGGATGTTCTATTCTCTTAACCCATTTTCTGCTGCGTTTTAAGACTTAAAGATGCCAGACTTGAAATGAAAATTCTGAACCTTGGAACTTGTCAAGACTTTTTGCGTTTCCTGATTTTACTTTTCAGGGCGAGCAAATGAATGGTCATTGTAGAGGGTTTTAACTAATAGTTAAAAAGTTCAGATATCCTTGGTCTTGTGTGAAATCAGTTTTAGCAGGATAAGGGTTAATTAATACGATGAGGGTGAGGGTGTCTGTGTCATCAAGGGTTCTGGTTTAGAGTAATAGATTGTGTTACAATCTAATTTGTATAGTAATTACGGTGAATGATTTGATTTTAACACAGTTTTATAGAGCAATAAAGTAGTGGTATTGTGGGTTTTGATGCTATACTTTAGCATTTTACAACCAGCAGACGTGAAATCCTGATACAGCATTGAGATTTCTAAGTTCTTATCTTCTGTGTAGTGATGAAAGGTTGATAACTTCAAGTCCTAGAAATACAGTCTGTATTCTAATTATCAAATAATACAGGGTGACAAAGACATAGCTCAAATGAAAGTTTTATGTATATACTAGAGTTAGGGATTGATGCCGTCTGCTAAAGTAGCATTTCATCCGGCCTCTCAACTACTTGCCAGACAAAATTATTGTAATGTTTACTAGAATCAGACTGCCTTTTCACAATCTGCATGGACAGGCTGGGGTACTATGAGCCTTTTGCTATATGGAATGTTGTTTGGTGCTCAGTCAGCCAGTAGCATGACTTCTGTGTGCCAGCCCTAAAGTTTTAAGAGTTGTCAAAGCAACGACTTTGCTTGTAAAGGTGATGTGCAATATATTTGATACAGTATGTCCTGGAAGTGATTTCCGCAATGTTTCTTGGCTGGATTAACCACCAGATGTAATCTTTCAAGAGAACAATTTAAAGTGTCAGCAAAATGAATCTTTGTTCAGTGGTTCTTATTGTTTATTGTTCCATTTGACCAAATAATGACATGTTTCATTAAAATAAATTAGAAGACAATTTAGTGTACTATCTCAACCCTTTCAGCTCAAGCACTTTATCAACTTCTATCTTCTCCTCTCAGAGTTAGTTATTTCACTATGAGAATTAGGGGTTGATCACACATGGATATAATTATCTGGAAGATGAATTTTGTAATTCTCCCAACGTGTTTAAAAGGAAGTATGGAGAGAGGTTAAGATAATTTAGTAAGACATAATTTATCATGGTTGGAGCTGAATTAGTTAATTTATTTTCAATTGGCCACAGCATATCTCCATGAACTTTGTATTTTCATTGATCAATACAACAGAATATTTGGACGGACGCCTTTCTCATCTCAGTATCAAAAATTATAAATCATCCAACCTTTTGATAACTTGTTTATCTCTGTTTGCTCATTTCTGCCTCAACTAACCCTTGATTAGCGTCATTTGCTCATAATTATACTTTATCAATTTAGTGGTGACTTGTAATGTTGCAATTTAGCCAGTCCAGTTACTGTACCAGTGTAGCTTGTGAGCTACTGGTAATAAACTGTGTTTGTGTTGGAGGTAAAGAAATAGCAGTGTCTTGCTGGTTCAACGTTGTTATGCAATGTTCTTTTTTTATATTTGTGTGTTAAGCTAACAGTTGTGTATTCTCTGTTTTAACAACATCGCTTTTTCTACTTCTTTCTAGTCCACTCGGGTCTAACACACCCAAAGATTCTAATGTGTCAAACGATTCTAGTGTCTCAAAAGCAACTAGACGTTCTAGAGTGTCTCATCTGAATACAAGTGGAACAATGTATGTATCGGCAGTGAGCTGCTCCTGGTGATGTGCCACACCTCTCCATGCATGAACGATAATAATAATTGTGTTAAATGTACTAACACCATGCATGTCATGTAGTATAATTTATGTCAAACTGTCTTAATTTATATTTGTGTTTGTGAACTGTGTTAGAGATCAATTTCATTGTATGAATTAATAGTAACAATTAAACCTTCATCTGTTGGCAGAGTGTTCGTGCTTGAGTATAGGTTAAATTTCATTTCTTGGCACAAATGACACTCTTGTATCTTTGTTGGAAGTAAAAGCCTCTTAATCAAGGGTGCATACTACTTGCTGTCACTGCATGCATTCTTGCATTATTTCTCAGTTGGTTGGTCTCGGCAGTTGCGTTATTTATTACCTTGCTTATTCATATGCCATTGATAAAGTTGCAGTAGTCCTGTACCAGCTTACGTTGCATGCATCCACTGACAAAGTTTTGGTAGTCCTGTGCTAATATGGCATGTACTTACTTTCTAATATTTTTATTCCTGTGCTAATATTGCATGCACCTCTTTGTCAGTAGTTTAAAACCTACTTTCAGTATCTTCAGTTAGTCCTCTGGTAATATTGCATGCACCTACTTGCAAAGTCTTGGCATCCATCCAATGTTTGGGTACCCATGTACTGTACGAATTTTGCATGTATCTACTTGCAACATTTGGGTACCCATGTGCTTCTATTGCATGCACCTTCTTGGAAATAATGTGGTTCCGGTGAGACAACTCATTTCTTCTATCAACACTCGCATTTCAATAGTGTGATACTGTTAGCAATTCTGGTGCTACTTATTCGCATATTTAATGGTAATAGTCTAAATATTGTTGTTTTTGTTTTGATGCTACTGACTGCCATGTGTATTTAGTTCTCCACTGTTGCGGCATGTATCATGTACATTGTGTACACTTCTTAAAGCAGAGTACAGTCAAAGGCCATATTTTTGTGCTCATTTCACTTGTTTGTGAGAGTGCGCTTGCCAAAGCAACACACAAGTCATTCAGTATGTCTGTACGTGCAGTTGTTTTTGTAGTCGTCAAGTCTGCACAGTAACCATCCTCACCACCAGTTGTTTGCTGCAAATAGAGACTTTGCAGGCACTGCTATCCCGACATAAATTGCTGTTGTCCATTGTCGAGCAATGGCGATATAATTTTTAAAATCAAATGCGGCATAAGTCACGCGGCATTTATTAGTTCCGGAAGTTCCGTGTAGCTCTATCAATACAGTTGTACCAGTCATCTACTGTTTGAAATAACTTTTAATAGATCTCCTTTGACTCCTTTGGCACAGTCTTTTCCGGCAGCACTTATTGATGTACTACTCATCCTTTTTGCGATTGTTATCTCTTGGGCAAACGGTTGTCACGATATCAAAATAAGATGTTTGACCCGACTACCTGACACATGATCAAAACATAGAAGCATTCCATACATTCCAATGAGCAGAACAAAGCAAATCGAGTTATGTCAGCCGCAAAAGAATTTGAACGGCCAAGATAAGAATGCGGGCTCTCTATGGATCACCTGGAGCTATGGAACTTTCTAACCTTTTATATAGAGAGTTTGTTACATACGCCTCTTAGTGACCATGCAGAACTTATCTTTGTACGGGCGGTGCAAAAGGAGACGGGGCAAATACTTTTTCTGAGTCACATGGAAGCGGGACATGGATACACGGTTGAATTACCTTTTTAACAAGATTAAAATTAAAATTAATTTAATTAATTATTATAGCTTCGATCCTTTTTTGTTTTTGTCCTTATTGGATTAACACTGATGTAAACTTTATATTTAGTGTTTTCAAAGTACCAATAAAGTTATTATTGTTTTATGAGGTTTGCGCCTTGTACCGATGCCCGTAATTGCGTAATGAATGTTAAATGTTGCCTTTGAAGGTTTTTGTCAATCCTCGTTTCGTATGAGTTTCATGTCAGAAGTTTTAGGTTTATAGAAAACATCTGAAAATCGGAATGACACTGCAAATCAAGGGTGGTTGCATTTTAATTGAAATTTGATTTTTTAGAGACTTTATTCACGGATGAGATGGATCACTAGCAGCCCTTTGATTGTTAGCTTTATACAGTGATACGTCTCGGCATCTCTCCGTGTTGAATATTTTAGCCGAGTTTTCCATCATCCGTTAAAGTTTTTCGGTTGTCGCTTTTTGGATTTCACCCACTCGATTTTGTGAAATTGAGTTTTGGTCAAACTTGCACAGTGCAAGTCAATCGCGTCAGTCATGTTCAGGACTTTATATCTTGTTGTTTCACCAGGATTGATCTTGCATTTTGGTTTATCTATAAAAAGAACATACAAACATTTTAATTCGTCTGGAATAAAAGCTAACTAGATCGAGTAAACTAACAGCGACTGACTTTTTTAAAAAATATAAGTAGCTTGCCATATAACTAATATGTTTATACTAAATGATATATAAAATTAACTTTAGTGTCTGTGACGGCTCAGGTGTACAACCCGCACACTGTCAATGGTAATACTGAAAGGCCATTGAAAACTTAATGCAACGCTTTTTCATTTGGGAATAAAGCCTGAAAGTCCCGGACGTCTGATCTAATCAAACGGCGTTTTTGTGAAATATAATTTATTTTGTAGCCATATCAATCCATCCTACCCTACCCTACCCTACCCTTACCTATATATCCTATCCTACCCTACCCTTACCTATCTGATCCTACCCTACCCTTACCTATCCTATCCTACCCTACCCTATCTTACCATACTCTTACCTAACCTATCCTACCCAACCTTAACTTCCCCCTATCCTACCCTACTCTTACCTACCCTACCCTACGCTACCCTTACCTATCCTATCCTACCCTATCCTACCCTACCCTATTCTTAACTATCCTATCCTACCCTACCCTTACCTATCCTATCCTACCCTACCCTACCCTATCCTACCCTATTCTTACTTATCCTATCCTACCCTACCCTTACCTATCTGATCCTACCCTACCCTTGCCTACTCTATCCTACCCTACCCTTACCTACCCTACCCTACCCTTCCTATCCTACCCTACCCTTACCTATCTGATCCTACCCTACCCCTACCTATCCTATCCTATCCTATCCTATCCTATCCTACCCTACCCTTACCTATCCGATCCTACCCTACCCCTACCTATCCTATCCTACCTTACCCTATCCTACCCTACTCTTACCTATCCTACCCTACCCTACTCTTACCTACCCTATCCTATCCTACCCTACCCTTACCTATCCTATCCTGCCCTACCCTTAGCTACTCTATCTAGGGCTGTACATAAGTTGATAATGTAGTATAATGGATAATTTACAGTGCTGTAGGAATATCCCAATAGATTCCTTCTGAGCAAAAGCCCTAGATAAGGCAATGGGCCCACACGGAGAAAGAGAAAAAATCTCTTTCGAGAAACTTTTTTTCTCTTTTAAATAGCTTTCTTGCTTTTTTAAAGCAATTCGTAACAAAAAAGCGCCCATTTAAGTTCTAATTTAAGCATTGGTTGCTTTTATGCATGATATTATTTTTGCAAACAAAAAACACTTTGCCCTTTGGTGGTCTGCCTGTGGTAATAACCTAAAGTGGTCAGCGGATATGCTAAAAAAATCAAAATGGCGGAGCCGAGTGGTAATTCATGCTCTAGTGAAGATGATGAATATTCAGATCCTTTAGAAGTAGCAGACAGTGCTGGAGCTAGA
>JANSTR010036452.1:0-13395 GCA_025434805.1 Antipathozoanthus remengesaui | reverse complement strand
TATCTAGGGCTTTCGCTCAGAAGGAATTTATTGGGATATTCCTACAGCACTGTAATTTATCCATTAAACTACATTATTTGTGTATGCTAGGTTTGAAGCTTTTAGATCCTTTGTGCACGGCCTTATGAGCGTTTTCATGTTTTTCGCGTGCTAAGAGTTATGGGTAAATGTACCAGTCGCCATCTTTTTTGTTACGGTCAATTACATAGATAAGTAATATATAACGGATTTCAGTCTAAGGACTGTACTATACATATCGTTTTAAATTCATACTGCATTACTCAAACTAAATGTAATACTGACGTCGAGAATAGGTTCGATGTTCGTATCAGTAAAGTGGAGTGAACAATAGCGTCCGCCGACAAAGTGATAGAAATGAAACTTTTTACAAGGGACTGCTTTAAAATGTTCAATTGAAACAATCTTCATTTCTTTAAACTGGAATATTTTAAAAACGCATACTTTTGATTTCGTTGCAGAAACGTGTCGTGAATCGACTAACACGGACGTTGAGTACAACCCCATACGAAGAAAAAATTCATGTCATTGTACGGGTGCCATAATTCAAGGCGAAAATGTGCGCATGTTCAATACACCCCCGTACGAACACTGAATATATGTCAGCGCACGCGTGCCGTAAGAATAGACACTAGTGCTGCCAAAACTGAAAGGCGGAAATGTGCGCGGCTTGTGTTCTATCTGCAAAATAAAGAATGAAATCCGATGCGGGTTCAATGTTATCATATGCCAAAATCATACAAGTTCACTTTATTATTCGACAATTTGTAAAAGAATGTTACAAATCGTTAATAAGGACATGTCCTTCCGTACGGCTTCGACGTGACAAAATGAAAATTCCTAGGGGAGGGGGTCCAAAAACATTCTTCCATGGTAAGGGTGTGGATATTTTCTGGAACTACATGTGGAATAACTGGTAAATATTCCGTGATATTACTTTTCGCACGCGCTTACTGGTTGTAAAAAAATATATCGGCCACTACTTTCTTGTTCATAAGTGAAACAAATGGTGCGCGTCACATCGCCATTTCTTAAAAGAAGTGATGAAAAAATATGTTCTTAAAGTGATACTCACTTACTTACTAAAACCATTAAAGCGACCCAACGCTAGTCACCTTCACTTCTGGAGACAATCCTTAATTACCATTTTACCGTAACTACCTGCATGAAAATTACCTACAAAACCTCTTACAAAGTTATGTGACCGGAGAAATACGCATTTTGTATACGGTTGGCAAAATCCGTACGAACCTGCCACTCTTCTGGGTTCAAGACTATTTATATATATACAGCTCCAGTCTGCAAAATGTGTCAGCCAACTGATCATCTTTGAGTCCCGAAACATTTTCCGGCAAACTCTCGCTCATTACAACATGTTTCTGAAAATCGTCGAATCACTAAAAACTCGACTCCGCACAAAAGTCACAGTACTCGGATAAAATGCGGGCCGAAAGCAATGATGTTGAACCGAATCCAGGCCCTCCGACTCAGTCTAAACGCAGTTTCATCAATTCTTTTCACTACATGTTTTCCCATTTGGTTAGCGCCTCAGGTCCATTCTCGTTCCAGTCCTCCATTGTGATGCACAGCTGTTCAAATAGAGGAAGCCTGGCCACCACCGATGCCCCAAAAAATGCCGCGTGATGTCGGTCAACCCCCGCGTGGACCTACAAGATCAAACAAAATCACGAGGGTTCTCATTATCTATGATAACTTGACACCAATCACCAAATTTTAAAAACTGCATGTTTTATAAACTCGTTATTGAAGTAGAGTTGTCATTAAACACAAGAAAGGAATTGAGACAAGCATATGGTAAGAACAAAATCTGAGTAAATGACAGAAAATCAAACTCGTGGCCTTTTCAAAATGCAGAGGGAGCTACACTTACAGCGCAAAGGGGACTGATAGGAAAGCGAGGTCATCAACCGGGTCCATCAGAATATACAGTTATTCTGAAATAATGTACTTTCCGATTTCCTTTTCTGTGTCAACTACCATATACATATTGGCTGACTGTTTGCACGTGATCTACTGTTTGGGATTTCTCAATCACCTGCTGTTCACATAATGTAATTAGACTATCACTTTTGTACTGGCAGTGTTTGTAGTGACCTTTGACCAACTTTGCATCGTTTTATGGAATCGGTGAAGCAATGTCAGAGTTTGTACTTTTTTCTACGGTATAATAACATACTTATTGGATTCATCCTCGCCCAATGTGGAAAGATATTGAAGTCTTGATATATTTCCTTATAATTCAACAATTTTCATACTGAAAACGCGCATTACCATTGGTCAGAAACGATCTTGTGGTGCACGCTCGCAGGGCCACTATTTTTATATATTCAGTATATCAATATATCCAGTGAGAAAATTATTATTGAATCATAAAATAAATAAAACCCCTCTACGCTTTTGTATTGAGTTATACAGGTATTCGTCTGAAAAAGTGTCGTCAAAGTTTCACATTCGCCCTTGGCTCTGCCTCGGGCAAATGTTCACTTTTCGGACACTTTTTCAGCCTCGGGCCTGTATTGCTCAATGCAAAAAGCGTAGAGGGGGTTTATTCACTAAATATATATAGGCACGAGATTGCATGGCCGATGGTGAATATGAAGCTTTGATGACACCAGACGAAGAAATTTTGTTGAACTCCTAGTCCTAACTTTGCGTTTGCGGTATTGGAGTGTTACTAGCCCTGTTCAATTTTTGGCCATTTTTCGAAACAGAAGCGAAAACATCACATTTTTAATTGCTTGTCAGCGGTTATAGATATTGGCCCTGCGAGCGTGCGTGACGTATTGATTCTGACCAATAGTATTGCACGTTTTCAGTATGAAAATTATTGTTGAATTATAATGGCGTATACGCTATAATCTAAAAACATGCAAGATAACATTTGCAAACTAAACTCTGGAAATTTTTATCCTGGGCTAAAACAACAATGACTTTAAAAAAAATTTGAGGTATTCTCATGACATAATATAATATATACTGAGATTAGAAGAAATTATAGCCTATAGTATAATAACTACTAGTCTAGAATATTCACAACTGGATTTCACTGTATGTATACAATGGAAGCTTCAAACCGATACATACATCGCGTTTTCTTATCTTAGCTTATACAGTTGCATGAATCGAAAAAAAACCCTGAAAACTGAAAAATAAACCTTTATGTTGTTTCTCAACGAATCTTTTTTGTGGAAACTTTGACTCATGAAAATGAATCAAAACAATTTTTCAATCTCAATATATACTGGGTTTCTTGTTTAAAGAGGTGACAGAGAAACGTGTGCCCAAGTAATCGATCATTGAAATAAATTATGTTAATATCAAAAACAACAGGTACAATGGGAAACGATATTAATTATTTTGGTGCCAAAGGGCAATTTATTGGTCAACGGTTGTGAAATGAGTGTACCAGTCAAATATCTTTTTATATACCACCCTGCACGCGTCTCTTTCAATATCAGCTTTGTTGTGCATGACTAAATGCATGTATACATATAAACGGGTTGTGCACACTACTATATTCTATTTGGCAAGCTTATTGCATTCTGTGGTTAGAAACAATTATACACCCGTTGTTTTTTGGAGTTGCAGGTATCACATGTATACGCGTGTCAGTAACCCACGAAATACTATTTTAAACTAATATGTCTTTTACGGGTATTTCATGTTCAACTCTTATCTAAACACGCGCAAGCCACCGTAGTAATATCTAGCTAAGCACTCGTGTTAGAGGATTAGACACTGGGCAGTTCCTTGAAGATATTTGTTTTCAAAAAAATCCTAGTTCCTCAACCATGACTTATAGGACCATTGTATCAGCTTTTTAGTAAGTTTTTTGTGAGTTTTGTAAAGAACCAGAATACCATTCTTTTGTCTCTCGGCATTAGTCACTAAATACATATTTGTTTTTCTTACAATTCTTTGTATATCCAAGGCTTAGTCGAGTATCGGAAGACTTGCTTGTTACTTGCTTCAGATGAACTGGAAGACTGAAAGAGTTCAGGAAGCTAGTACTTAGAAGAAACAATTCATTTACGGATTAACGAAGGACATTAGAAAACGAAGTAATGACAATATTTGAAAATCGAAAAAGAAAGAGAAGAGAAGAAGATTTTTAAAACAGTATACTGAAAAGGGAAAACAACAGACGATTGGAAATGATAAAATTACAAAGTAAAACCGTAACCATATACATAACAAAACCAGATCAATTAGGTGGAGGTAATCTTTATAAACTTAGCGCCGTAAGAACTATGAGTACCATATGAAGTTGATTTTAAATGGGTCACGGACACACTGCTATTGCTGTTGTAATCACTTGATGGTCCAACAGCGATATTATAAATCAAAAGCGAAGAAATATATGTACTTTCAAAAGTAGCTTATATAAAGTACAATGAGCTATTAAAATTAATCGCTAAACAAGTAAGTAATGCATGAAGTTTGCTAAAATAGATTATAGAAACAATAGCTTTTGTTAGCACAAGTCGATGTGCAGGCAACTGCAGAGAAACAACTTTACTAAAAATAGTAGTGTAAACAGTGATTAATAAATAATAGAATCGGCGATCATAGGAGTTGAATTCAATAAATTTTGCTTGTAATACAAATGAAATCAGACTACAGTTTTTCTATAATGGGTGTTCTTTATTATATTGCTGAATATACAATAACACTAATAGACTTCGATCGTGACCTAGCATCTCCACAGGACGTACAGCTAAAGTTCCACAAATAATTGGTATTTCACTATTTGTTGAGTACCCTTGGGCATTCTACCATTTGTTTGCATGTCACTTTGAACTAGTTAATGGCCATGAGAAATGACTGAGAAGGTCATCTGATAACAAACAACAACATCTAATCGCTAAAACAAAAACAAACTAAATCGTTGAAACGTGTTTAAGCCATTGTACACGCTGTTGGAAAATAAAACATGCAGCTTAACCAATTAATTTACTACTGAAACCTTTCAGTTTTCCGACAAATTATTAAAAATGAGAGAGTGCAATCAATGGTAAATAGTTTTATTGTTAATATATTCAACTAACAAAGACTGATTGACCACACAATCTAAACCAACTTCAATGGCAACAACCAACTTCTTTTTCAAAGTTCAGAATGAAGTGAGTGTACGGCGTCAATTCAAACGTTAATTTTCATCTCACAGAGAGTACAAGTGTTTAGGATATATATTTCACGTGCTCCTTAAATTTGAACAACAGAAACATTAGTTAACATATAAGAGTTCGTAAAAAGAACAAACATATTATTTTTAGTGAACGGGTAACCAGTATGGTTTGACCACTTAGCACAAATAAACCGATAAAGTTACTGATGTAAATTTAAAATACTTTACAAGTAGAACACTAGATTTACAACTATGAACGATAATTACATAGTTTGTTTAATCAACCTTATGTTAAATTCTTTGCAATTCGCAAAACGCTTTTAGGTAATTTTATAGTATTTACAATCCACCATCTCTTTTTTTGTGTTTGGTTTTCTTGTTAAGAACAATCGAAGTTTGATGAAAACTGTTATGTAAACGGAACTCTCTCAGCTAAATCACTCGATTCTTGGGAGTTCAAACATTGCTTTTCAAATCGTCATTTAATCATACACTCAGTCTATGAATTTTTAACAATGTTAAAAAGTTTGAGGTTTTTTAAAGAAAAAAGCATACCCATTTGAGAAACCACAAAAGTAGTTAGGCAAATGACAAGTATCACTATATTGAAAATGAAATATGTCCTTACAGATATACTAGCGTAATATGCTTATATTTTAATATCAAGATAAAGGCAAAAAAAGACCCTATCCACTTTATCCATATCTTTCGTTTAAGTTAAAATACCTGTCTGTGACATAGCCACCGTTTTCAGGTTCAACCTGCTCTCTGTATGCAACCCAAACTGTTCAAAATAGAAACTTTGAAAAAGCAAAAATACACCTTTAAGTACTATTAGCCACTAATTCATTCCCATGTATCGCAGATAAATGATGTTTTAGATCGCACCTTCTCGAAAAACTCACTTTGCAGAATCTGCACCGATAGGGTGCATTGTCAGTGTGAATGTGCAGGTGGAATTTCAAATTTGAGAGCTTGTTAAAAGCTTTTTCACACAGGTTGCACTTGTAGGGTTTTTCACCGGTATGAATAAGGATATGATTTCGCAAATTCCCTTTTTGGTGAAAACCCTTACCGCAAACCTCACACAAGAACTCTTTCACGTCACTGTGTGTGCGTACATGAGTCTTTAAAGTAGATGAACGATTGAATGCCTTGTTACAAATGTGGCACTGGTGAGGCTTGGCAGAAGTGTGGATGATCTTGTGTCGGCATAGCGTACTCGACAGCCGAAATCCCTTCCCGCACGTGCCACACACAAAAGGACGGGCATTAGTGTGAGAAGGCATTTTAAGATGAATAGCAAGTGTGTACTTAGTTTTAAATATCTTTCCGCACTGGTCACATTTTAAAAGTTGTTTGACTTCATCCTCGGCTTTTTTTACGGAAGTGGTGGTCTTCTTGCTTGCAGTTTGAGAGATGTGAAACTTCCCAGAGTATGTGGTTTCTTCTCTTCCACTTGGCTTAGAATCGCCTTTCAGGTACGCTTCTTCTGGTCTATGACTATGAGCTGCTCGGCCGTTGCTGTTTATGAAATCTAAATTCAAAGGATCTGTCTTGAGTTCTCTCCGAAGTTGCTCGAATGGTGCAATAAGGACAGGAAACCCATTTATTGCAGTGAAAAAATTGTGATTTATATCCACGTTTTGAAACTGATTTCTCTGTGTGTAACTTGGCCGAACATCTTGCACTGAAGGAATAGTTGTTCTAGATGAGACCAGACGAAAATAACTTGTTTCGCTTTCCGTGGGCAGACTTTCTACAAATGGCTCTGTGAAGAAGGAGAAAGTAAATGCATAATATAGCGAATCATTTTGACCATTACCTCACTACAAAAAATGATTTAATGGGCTTCAAATGTCAACTTTTTTATCACTACTTTGGCAATGCATTCACGATAGCAACTCACTTTCACTTTCATTTTGTAGCCGAGAAGTCTCAAGGCAAACTGGATTTGGCTGGCTGCGCCGTTTGAGGAGGAAGGACTTTGGCATTTTCGTCTCAAATGTAGACTTTGTTTTCAACTGTTTCCTTGATTTAGATCTGTAAAAAATGTTCTACCGTGAGATACTTATGATTTGGAACTCGCGTCGACTGAGTTCATGGAGTTACAGCTACTTTTTTTTCCGAAAAAAAAAATACTTTTCTAAAATACGCACTTACTTGCTTTCACTTTGACTTTTCACTTGCCTGTTCTTTCGCTAACTTCTTCAATTGTTCCGGCTTTTAAATGTCGTTCTATTCGCCACACGTGTGAAGGGGATATCTGACTTGTTGAACCTGAATGCAAGCAAACTGGGCTTTGTGGGTCTCTTTAATACTGGACTTGGGCCAGTCAACTGCCGAATGAGATCGAACAAACGCGAAAATGCTTTGTTTGTATTTAGCTATTCAACGCATGATTGCAAAACAATGGAGCGTGTGCATATCACCTGTTACTTGACAATAACCGTAATTGAAATAGGACCCCTGCTAAAACATTACAAGTGAGTGGAAAAAGTCGGTCATTTATACTAGCGTTAATTACCCCCCTCTTTTTCACGCTAAATAGCAGAAAAGTCAACAGTAACGTTGGATAGTTATATTTTATCCGCCTTGTCAAGACTTCACAAGAACTGGACTGAAGAACCGACAAAGACATTTATTTAGCTGAATTTTTCCACCTGTTCAAGCTTTAACAACCAGCTGTGTCGGATGGCCTTGTTTTGATTTTTAAACATTGTACAATGGCGACAAATGCATCAATAAGGACTTTTTTTGTGTTTTACTTTCTTCAGTGTTTCAATGTGTACTCTGGCCTTAAGAGAGCTAATTATCCAGGGCGCGTGTATTTGTCGCTGAGGAGTGTCCTGGTAACTTGATTAACTCCATCAATATGAACTCTTGTGTGGGCCGTGAAAAGCAAGTATTATTTATAAGACAGTGGTTGTTTAAATTAATCTAAAACGTCATCGTTTTGAAAGCCGCTCAATGAAGATATTAATTAAGGGACGAAAACTTTTCCTCTGCTTAGCAGTTTGAACTAATATTTTTTAATAAGGTGTTAATTCAAACGGTTATTATTTTCAACATCTCGGCAATACATATTAGGTAGCGTGATGTTCCAGTCGGCACTCGTTACCAAATGTACAGTTTATGTGGAGAGCATTTGGAAGTAATGCTCGATATGGAGAACTCAGGTTGTTTTGGGATATATTTTCCAGCTGTTATACTGGACATGAGGGGAAAGATAGACTACTGTGTAGTCCATAATAGCCCATTCTATAGCACAGTGAGATACGAATAAACAACCTGAAGTTAATAAGGCTCTGTTAAACTTCCATGATTAAGACCATTCACAACAATGAACTCTGTAATGCACCATGGTTCTGTAAGGTGCAGCAGCCCGTCTTAATAAAGTTTGATTTGGTTATCTAGCTGCGGTACTTAACTCGAGTATAGTGACTGGACCTTTGTGTGTTTGTATTTAATTGTGGTTTTATGCTCCAAAGCCGCTAAATTTGTACTGAACTGTCGGGATTCGTAATTATTATGGATGTTCATGAATCGCTTAGTTTTCAAAGTTCTCGTCAAAACAAATTCGTCTGCTGGGTCTCATTTCGAGTTTTGGCATTTCCGGCTCTTAATGATATTGTTTTGCCATTGTACTTGTAAGAAAACTTTTCTTTAAAATTAGTTTGGTATTCATAGAGTCTTTATTAAAAATGCAACTTGTAAAACGCAAAGTGGGGCACACATTGGCCTTTGGTTTGGTTTACGATAACACCTGCCTCCTTGCTGACCTCAAAATGGACAAGTTTTGAACCAAGCCCTGATGGTGGCTCGTTAAGGAAAAATTCTCGAATAATTAATAGTACACTTCAACCACAGTTTTAGAAACTGTTTCCATAGCAAAACACTTCAGTTATAATGATTTTGCTATCAGCTACCATACAACCAATTCATGGCTTCTATTGAACTTCATGTAAAGTTCGTTTTACTTTTTTGTAGTTCATTCGAGTTTCAACTTGGCAAGTTTTCTTATAATTTTTAGAAACGTTCTTTATTATGGTAAGTTTTGAAACTCAGCTTGTTTGGTTGAGTTTTAATTCTGCCCATTTGCTCGAACAAGCAAAAATGCTCATTTCATTTTGTTTTAGATGCTAAAAGTTATTCGAAGTGTTTCCTACATAGTGATTAAGAGATCTTCCACAAATTTGGATTCAACAAGTATTTGCAATTACCATTCTAATTTTATTCTCGTAACCAAAAAAAACGTTGAATATGTATACAAATTTGTTATTGACTCCTTGTGCGTGCAGTAAAAATTCTGAATTAGTTTATTCAAAAACACCTCATGCCATTTAGATTTCATATCAACCTTGAAATTTCCACGCTAATTGGTGTTTTGGTCATGGATGTCACAGAAGAGGACTGAGACAAATTTGAGTTATTTATGGGTAAGGTAACCTTCAAACGATATTTGGGTATTTTTACTAAAGCTTGAACCAAATCGGACAACTAACATCTGACAATGCAACATACAGAACCTTTGTGCGTGCCGTTGAAAATTGCAAGTCATGTTCCTTAGCTTGTTTTTATAGAATATTTATAAAAAGCATACTTTGAAGATCTATTGCCTAGTTCTTTCACACTGGGCATATTATCAAATTATGTTCATTGCGAGTTGAGAAGTTAAGAAAATATAACTAATACATCACTCTTTTTTACTTTAATAAATTCTTACTCCCTCTATCCAAAATTCTAGTTAGATGCCCACCATGTAAAAACAAAACGATTATAACGAGTATAGTATCTAATTCAATCAACTCTCTCTGTGTACGGACGCTTTTCAACAGTGCGCTAATTGTCCTGGCTGGACGTTGGTGTGGTCTAGCAAAACGGGACGAATGAAATTGGTCTTATTCAAGAAAAACAAAGAGGTACAAACTCACGATTTCACATGCATGATAAATATTTCACAAGACAAGCAGGAACATCGGATGATTTTCCGTTAGTGTTTATCCAAGATTATCTCATAGTTGCTTTATATAGAAAAGGAGTCATTCTTGCAAATAGTTTGTTGGATTTTAGTCAATCGATGCACTAATTAGGGATTAGCTGTTTCACCACCGCTCAATTCTTTTGTTGTTTGTTGCCTCATCATTTGTACAAAAGTTTAATATTTTCCAATCCAAAGAAAGAGACCTTACATTATGTTGGAAACTTGCTGTGTTTTTCGTTTGTCTTCAAGTACTGCCGATATTCATATTGCTTGAGGCAAGCTCTAATTACTGTTCAAAGATTATTTCCCAGACAGCTGAATCTATGACGCGGACGTTTGTTTGATATTGAGAAATAAATAATCTATCAGCCCGTGAACTATTTTCAGAGGTAGAATTTATCAACAAGAGAAGATAATGTGTTTAGAGGGAGCCTTTTATTTTGCTCAAGCGGTTCGGTATTACAATAGAGATATATTCACAATGTATATTTTAGTCATAACTTCAAAAAACCTTTTAAACCCACAAAATTCATTTCATTGTTTTTGTCGGTGACATTTTGCGGGACGAGGCCCAAATTCTTGAACTTGTTTTGTTTATAATCATCAAGTCCTTCAGCTTTTCCGAAAATTCTTCCCATAAAGTTGTAAAAACAGATGTATCTTCCAACTGTATTGATTAGGTCAGAGCTATCGTGTTTTGACGATAATGTATAGCTCGATCACGCGAGAGCCTTGTGCATTGGAACAATCAATGAAGCACTGTAAATACTTGAAAAAATAGTTTTTACGTTAATATTTATGCACGATCAATCATTATACATTACCTTGCAAAAATATAACTTTGTTCAGTCAATGTTCTAGTTGCTCAGATGATATTTCAAAGCAGTTACTCGTTTCAGAACATTAAAGAAATACATACAATGAATATACCTTTGGCAAGTCTGCCAAAGTGCCCATCTATATAATGGCTAGTATAGTATTTGAACTTACTCAACCTCAGTTTGACGGAATGATTACTATAGTAGTGTAAAAGTTGATCTTCATTTACACTTTCCAGACACCAAGTGTTTTATAGGAAATATACAGGTCTACAGTTGAGACAATTACATAGACTTGAAGTGACTATTTACAAGCTTTCAACTCTTATAAAAACATGCATTGTTACGCCTTAATGATGAATGAAGTAAACTGTTTCTCGTCGTTCCCGGCGCGTCTTATAATGTAAAAAACTGTTTTTATAGGCGACAACTGAATATGCAATCTCCCCTCTTGAAAGCATGAGATATATTCTTGCAACCAAGATTTATGACAACAATTAATCCTTCATATGCTATCAAGTTTGTTAACACTTTTAAAGTAAATATAATTCTTGTTTTGTGGTAGCACTGATCTAGTACCCATGACAAGGAGATAATATAGCTAAGATGGTATTTCAGTCTCTTTCAAAACTGTATTTGTTATTTGCAAAACAAACTTACATATATATTTTTTTATTATAGAAAGCATATTGAGTTTATTGACATGCAACTCTACAATCCATCAATCCTCCGCGAACTGAGTTTCATCGAATGATAAATTGTCTTAAAACATCACTCTCATACATGCATGTAATTTTACTCTCTGTAGTCTGTCGAGGATAGACCATAATTGCATGCAGTGACTCTACATTCAAGGCCAATTATTATTGTAAACCGTTTAGCTGTCGATTGTACGAAATAATCAATAGAAAAATTGCAATATCGCTTATGAATAAATAAAGTGACAGGTAATTTAGGGCCTTGGAAACAAATAACTTTTTTCTTAAAATTATAAAAATTCTAAATTGAAAAAGGGGTCTTCTTTGAATAAGATATATACTTGTCCATCGCTAAGTGGTGACTCTCAACAGTTACATGTTTGATATCTCAGGAAACATAACATTTTTGCATTGTTTTCTTAAATCATTTTAAAACTTAGGCCTACTCTTGGCCCCAATGTCGCCGCGATCAATGGCAGCAGTAGGCGTTATTAGGCGATATTGGCTATTTTCCACCCAAAAGTAGGGAAACATTGGGCGTCGATAGGCGTTATTGGGCAATATTAGGCGATATTGGGGCCCAAAGTAGGCATAAAACGTCTATATGGTGTTGTCTAACTCATCTTACAGTTTAACTGATGATATATAATATCCCCAGCCGCTAATCTCCAATCCCTTTTAGCATCCAATGGTTTATTAGAATGAAACAAGGTCAATTTAACTTGCTTCAAGAGAAAGATGCTTGTCTGGGAGTTTGGAACTTTCAATATTTTCTCACTTAACCAGCAGTGTTTATCTCGTTAACAAAAAAGGAAATTACTTAACAGACTACTGCATGTTCTACTTATACCAGACGATTGAAGCCTTTGGAGAATAATAAAACTGACAACAGGAAATAGAATGCTTTTGTGTGGGTTTGTAAATGCGTTCACCCTTTTTTTTCATGGGGCAACCGAAATTCCTTCTGAGTGAGTTACTACATGGCATATTCAGTACTAAATTTTTGTCATTATGAAGTTAGATGATACTTGTAATCATAGATTATTCATATCTCTTCATATTCTCTCCCGTGTTGATTCTTTACACCACTCAAGACTGATCTGCCACTAAGGTACATCTCTATTTGAGGTATTTGCCGTATATATGTCTCACTACCATTAGTGAAACAAGAAGGAAGTTCATAAAGCAATGTCTTCAGCGCACTACTGTGAAAAATCCAAGGCTTGTTAGCTATGTGCGTTGTTACACATGACATGCATTCTATACAATTGTCTATTCGTACTTCATTCAGCTGCTCATGTATATGTTGGGAAGTTGCTAGCGTAGCCCACTATTTCCGTGAAATTGCCACTTTTCTATGTGCTCCAGCCAACTAATTGTCGTCATATCGAATTACGGCTGACTTAGATGGATCTGTGTACTGCTGTTGATGCAAGGTTGATGCACTTCTCGCCCACTTAACTGCAAAATGAGCTTCAGCCAGCTCTGTGTACCATTTGCAAGGCTCGGAAAAATAATTACAGAATTCGGGAATCCGTAGATTTGGTATATTGAGAGTATTTGTAAATTGCGAATAGACAAGTATTTCAAGATCAGGCTAGGGTTTAGAACTATAAAATATCCATAATGTGCATTATACTACGATCGTTTAAATAACATATGATAAAATCAACCGAGGGTTGACGAAAACAATTTTCCGCGCCGTAAATTTGGAAGAAAGCTGACGTT